>JAWZSL010000089.1:0-95000 GCA_034769285.1 Lutjanus argentimaculatus
GTATTAGTATCGTAAGTATCATTGTGAAACACTCTGGTTCATGCTGTGTTTCTGTAGGAGACTCCCTGACTTGGCACAACACACACAAGTTCTCCACCTTCGACAAAGACCATGACAAATGGACAAGTGGGAGCTGTGCCAAAAGATACCTGGGGGCGTGGTGGTACAACCTGTGTCACCGTACAAACCCCAACGGAGTTTATCGCTGGGGGGCTGACGGTACTGTCCATGCTGTTGGAGTGAGTTGGTACAGTTGGAAGGGTCATGACTACTCCCTGAAGACCATCAGCTTTAAGATCCGTCCTGTATAGTTTTGTGCAATAGTTCTCCACGACAGCAGCATCTAAGCTGGCTTTATTTTCTCTTTTATCTGTCTCTGGTAAATAATCGCATATAATCTTTAGATGGAAGCAAACACACAGAGTCTGATAACTTGTTGGTAACTTCATTAATTGCCAACAAATTTAGAGTAAATGAAAAAACACAAATAAACAATAACAGTTAAAGCAAATATTTAAAAACATTAAACATGAACGTTAGCAGTTGATATAATAAAAGTCAGATTTTGATTGTGTGAACAGCTGTTGGTGTAGAGAAATGATTCTCCACTACAACGTTTGGTGGAGGTTTGAAACCCTGATGTGAATCATTATCTGCTGTACGGTGACAATAAATGAGAAGCTGAGCAGAAAGCTGATGGGATCTGATGTCTTCACTTTGTCTCCTGTGTCCTTCTGTCTGGATCCTCTGTTCATTTGGAGGATTGTCACTTTCTAAGGAAAATAAAATAGAGGAACTGTCATGTCACTACTGAACATTTGGTGGCCCAAACTTTGGAGCCAGTTCTACTGAAGCATATGGGAGATGCAATGTTAGTCATGCTATTTGGAGACCAACTGCAAATAAACAAATATGCATATTTGGACAAATTAGTGAGTATGCTATTCTGTGAAGTGTGCATTGTTTCATTTTGTAGAGGTCACATAGCGTAGGTATATCGGGTCTTAGTGGTCCCCTCCATTCATCTCTCATAGGCTTCAGTAGAACTGGTACCAAATGTTCTCTAGTGATGTAATGACCCCTCCCTCTTTTTTATCTTCCTTTGTACACAAGCAGAAATGATCATGATCATTGCCCTCTAGTGGTCACAGTGACAAAACACCAACTCCACTGTCAGGGGCAATAATATACAGATTAATACTTCATAATGTTCTTAAAGGCATCAATGTTGCTGTTAATAAACATATTAATGCCAATAATCTCAGAGTATACATTCAGTTATAAAGTACTGTGAACCATGGTGGTATTCAGTATCGTCCAGCTTGATGTCAAGGTCACAATACCAATAAAATGAGAGAGTTAAAAGTATTAAAACATTAAGTTTAATCATTTTATCTTGTGAGGCTTTAAGAAAATCAAACAAGAGGGGAGGGAGGGCCCTGTTTGTTTTCTTTCAGGCTTTATTCTCTCCTCGTTTTAGCAACTTTCTTTCTAACTCCACAGTTGTCATGTCAAAAAGCATTAAGACCTTGATGATGCTTTATTGTTAAGATTGTGAGTTTTCATGAAATTGTGTTGCCTTGGTTTTAATGTTTCATCTTTAATGAAACAGGAAATTGTTGTAGCTTCAGTATACATGGTTAAATAATAAGAAGTCATCCATCAGTCAGTATTGAATCATAGTCACAGCACCACCTACTGACAACAGGAAATTTTAAGAGCTACGTATACTTTGATTAACTCCTCCCAGGTTAACAATATTCAAGTTAAATTTGGTCAGAAATGTCTGAAAAACTTGATGATGCTGAATAATGAAGCTTCTCAGTTTTCATTAAATGCTGTTGCTATGATGTTAATTATTTGTCAAAGCTGATGTATAATGACATTGTGTATATTGTCCAGTCTATCCATAAACTCACTTTTGTCAAGAGTTCCAAAGTTCTGAAGATATTTATGAGCCAGTATTGAAAAATAGTCATTGCGCCACCCACTGGTCACAGGAAGCAAGTCTTGTATGACAATCATCATTTCATTTACATATATACAGTGGTGGACAGTAATTTTGAGTATCTGTACTTTACTTTAGTATTTGTCTTTTTGTAAACTTATGATTTTCACTCCACTACATTTCAAAGACAAATATTGTACTTCTGACTCCACTACATTTCTGTGAACAAAATGTGATTGGCTGCACGCTGTGTTCCTCACAGAAGGAAACCAATCACAGTACCTGCTCTCAACTTGGATGGATGTAAAAGCAGAAATACATCATCCAGACGCGCTCTGTAACAAACACAAACAAGCTCTCCCTCTTTAAGTCAAACAAAACTCAGTAATGGTGACGGCAGGAGAAAGACAAAATTAAATCTCAAGATGTTATTATAACTAGAAAAAGAGAAATAATTCCAGGTAGGCTTTTAATGTTGGATTGTTTTTTATCAAGGTGAAAAATACCACATAATTAATGTGTATACATTTCTTTCTGTCTTATATATATATATATACATATATATATACATATATGTAAGACAGAAAGAAATCTCAGTTATTGAACAGACTGTGAGAACTCCTGACAGTCGGCTTCAATCTGATTTCATGCTGTGATTTTAATACAGTTACGTCAGAACATGACAGCAGCTGTCCTTTTTGTTTTTGATTGCGTTTCTATACTGAAGTTTTTAAAGGTGTTTCTATAGGCTTTGTGTAACATCGTGGTTCTACAAGCAGGTCAGTGCTTCATCAGGTGGTTTCAGAGAGTTACAAGGTTCAGTGAATGCATCGTGAAAACAATACAGCAATTACAGCAAGTACTCGAGTACATAAACTCTTGACTGGGCAACTTTCACTTGTAGTTAAGTAATATTTGACCAGGAGTACCTATACTTTGACTCAAGTACTGATGTTGAGGACTTTGTCCACCACTGTAAATATATATAATATATTCATGGTGTGGTCTAAACTCAGTATACAGCAACATTATATATAATTACTGTTTGTTTTTTAGGGATCAAGTGATAATCGGTTTTGTATTATTTTGTAATAAATTTAACACTTACAAGACAATATATTCAGTAGGACTCTTATATGTCCATTAAGGCTAGTCAGTATGATGTATTTTATTGTTAATTTTGTGATTTTGAATAAATTAGACTTCATAAAATCTCATTTTCTTCAGTAAGCCATATTGCACAAAACATGAAAAACTTGTTTTTTATTCTTAAAAAAAAAAAAAAAAAAAAAAAAAAAAAACTCCAATCTCTCAAAGCTTTTGCAAACTTTTTAAAACTTTCAAAGTTTTGAAATAAACTAACGAAGACTTGAGATAATTTACTTTTCTTCTTCAGACAAAACTGAATCTTGGGAGTTTCAATAACCATCCAAAAAATCATATTTTAAAAATTGTTCACAGTGAAAGATGAATCTGATTCATCTTTATTTGGATGCTTGAAAACTGAATTTAAAATAATCTCAATAAAACATTATTAGTTGGTAAATTTTCTTTGAAACTTGAGTCAGTGTGCTAACTTGTTGCAGTGAGACGTGTGAATGAAAATTCTGAGTTGCCTTACTTAAAATTTTTAAATTGGCTTAATCAACATTTTAATTTAACTGTAATCAAAGAGAACATGTGACACTAATTATATTTAAGCTCTGATAACCTCCAACTTCTACTTTCATCAACTCAGAACAATTGTGGCAACTGACTGTCTCAATTTTTTTTGAGTATTGGTAACTTATTTTGCTTTACAGTGTATCTTAGTGTATTATTGTATGAACTGTGTTATAACTACTGTTCAACAGATATTTCTGAATCACTAAAGAGTGTTAGAGAGTTTTTGGACACTGTGTGGAGTCGAACCCCATCCCTGGAAACCAGGAGTACCATTACCAGTGCCTTCTGGTTTTTGACACTTGTTATGCCCTGGCCTAGGGGAAACCTTGGCACAACACGAGTAGGTGCTCCCCCAGTCTTCCCACCACAAGAAAGGCCAGCAACATCCAGTACAAAGTTCAAAAGGAGCAGTTTTTATTTTGCTTCAGAGGGGGGGAAAATGCCAACATAACAAACAAAAGGTACTCCAAATTAACCCTAACTTCCCTAACAAAAATAAAAGGTAAATAAATGACAAAGCTCTAACCTACCTCCTATAAACAAAGTAAACAGGAGAAAATGGGTTAAAAGGAAAAGGCTCCTCCCTCCTACGTACTGCTCTACTATTTACAGATATTTACAAAATTGATGTTTTAACTTACTCTACACTCAATCAGAACAAGCTTCAGAAAAACTCCTCAGAGCACAAACTATCTCATCACAACTTTTAACAGCTTACTATGGACACACAACCATCTCAACATGCCGACGTTTCATGGTGGTGGAAAGGCTGGAGGGGAGGGAGAGCGAAGTCGGTGCGAGGTTCAAATAGGCCAGGGGTTCCGCCCCCTGACCAATCGCGTGGCAGCAAACAGACGAGGCAGCCAATCGTCAGACAGAACCTGCTCCCAATTCACTCAATCACTCATTCCTACTGGAGGGAGAGAGAGAGAGAACACACACACCAAGGAGAGGAGACACTGCGACAGAAAAACATGCACAAACATCACAAATGACCCACAGGGTCATAACACACTATATGAAACTTGAAGCAAAACCTTCTGCTTCTTCCTCAGCTATTGATGAACTGGTTCGTTGGTCCCCAACCTGGGGTCCGGGCCCCCTAGAGGGGGACAGCAAAAATCATCAGGGGTCCCCAAGACATTGTCTGCTCTGAGGTTGTCAAAATTAGATTTGCACATTAACAAAAATCACAATTTATAGAGTCTGTATAAATTCTGTATAAAAAGACAATTTTCATCATTGATACCAAGTTTCTGTAACATTTTTAGCATCGATATCTGGGTTATTAATCATTTTTAGCATTGATATCTGTGTCCTGTCTGATTTTTTTGCGTTGATATCTGGGTCCAAAGCCATTTTTTGTGTTTACATTCATAATTAGGGGCCGGGCAGCCTAAGCTGCCAGGACCCTATTGTAATCCTGCATGTTCTTCTTCTTTCTTCTTTCTTCTTTCTTCTTTCTTTCTTTCTTTCTTTCTTTCTTCTTCCGAGGAAATCCTACTTCCCATGCACGAAAAATGACCAAACTTTGCACAAAGGTCCAGTCCCATGTCAGATTGCCTCAGCTGCAAAAACAGGCCAATAGTCCTGATGGTGGCACTACAGCAAGCCTCTAAAGTTCAAAATTTTGAAAATTCATAATAAATCAACCATATGTGCTACAGATTTACAACTTTCACCACAATGTAGCCCCAATACTGAAGAAACTTTTGTGTATTTAAACCTATTGCAAATTATGAAGTCCATCACTCTGTTTTTTTCAAAAACTGTAAAACTTATTAAACCTATCTCCTCCCACAATTTTTGCTCAATTGGCACCAAACTTGCTACAGAGCATCTTCAGACTGTGCTACACAAACGATCCACACAGATTTTTGATTTATCAAAAATTGAGCCTACAGTGCATCAAAATGTTTGACTGTAAACGGTATTATAAACATATACTTGCAAATTCTTGCTAAATACATTTTCAATGTTCATGAAAAAAAATGACAAAATTTTGGAGTCATGGTAGATGAAGTTTGGAAAATATCAGAATTTTATCTCAAAAACTGAATTTTTTACAGCATTTTGAATTTCACTCTCATGCGAACAATTGGAGTCAATGCAAAAATGTCATTTTTAAACATCAGTTTTTCACTTTTGGAGCCAATAAATCATTGTTAAAAACTAATGACCAACATCTCCATGCTGTCTAGATGCAATTTGTGTATTTTGGGATTTTTGTCTCAATAACTGAATTTTTGACAGCCATTTGAAATCTGCCTTTACATGCTAACAGCTGCTGTCTTGCACACAGGTGACTGGCTTAGTCAATTTGTGAAGCTACAAGTGGTGTTTCCATTTGCCAATTAGCTCAGTGAGATAGAGGATGGTTCTTGGTGTTGAAGGTTGTGAGTTCAAGCCTCAGCTTGTACAACATTTCCATATGAGAAATCTACCCAAACTTTTCACAAAGGTCCAGTCCCATGCCAGATGTCCTCAACTGGAAACACAAGACAATAGTCCTGATGGTGGCGCTACAGCAAACCTCTAAATTTCAAAACTTTGAAAATTCACAACAAATCAACCATATGTGCTACAGATTTGGAACTTTCACTTTGAAATGTTCTTTTCCATGGCATGGATGGCTGCTGCCTGGCACCCTGATCCTTGGCTTAGTCAATTTGTGAAGCCACACATGAACTGTCACTTGCCAATTAGCTCAGTGAGATAAAAGATGGACTTCAGTGTCAGAAGTGTGAGTTTGAGCCGCAGCTAAGGCAGGATGTGAAAGCCTTATGTTCAGGTATCATGCTATGTGGATTAGAGACTACTAAGGTTAAAATAATTATGATTCAGGGAGTTTTGGGAAGAGACAAATACTCTTTATCAACACGTTTCCCTGTTATCCCTTGTCTCTTTTCCCTGTTTATTTGGCTTAGCTATCAGTCAATATGCAGAGTCTCTTGTGCCAGAAATTGTGAGTTCAAGCCTCAACTGATGTAAAATGCACATTAGAATGCCACCTTTTTTTCATCTTCCTACACTCTGCTTGTTGCTCAGAATTGCCTAATTTTGCCTAAAATTGCCCGGCCCCGACCATTGCTGCGCAGCAGCTATAATTGATATTTGTTTTTTTACAACAAAGCTTTGGAATGAATCGTTGCTCTTTTGCTGAGCCCTCCCAGGCTGGGAGGCAGGGAAAAAAAAGATTGAAACCACTGAGCATCCTCTAAACCTTTCAGAGATATTTCAGACAGAAAGACACAGGAGACGAAGTGAAGACATCAGATCCCATCAGCTTTCTGCTCAGCTTCTCATTTATTGTCACCGTACAGCAGATAATGATTCACATCAGGGTTTACAGGGATGATATTCTGCTGTACACAAAGACTGTCAGAATTTCAATTATTTTTTATTTATTATTCGAGAGGCAGAAAAAATAAGATGTAGTTTGTAACAAAATTTTGTAACAAAGTTTAAGTTTTTTAATTTGTGTATTTCAAACTCAAATTCATTATTTTAATGTATCATGTTATTCTCAAGACATTTTTATCCCAGGTTTAAAAAAAAAACTGTACAAGAATTACCCTAATGAGTCTCTGGCTAAACACAAGTGAATCATGTTCAGCAACATGCTCATTGTTCAATTATATTTGTGTTCCTCGTGATAGTTGAGGAAAGAAGCTGTTTGCTGGAATTAAAATATGATCAGATGAAACTTAGTGAAAAACAACAGAGGAAAATATCAATGATGCCCAAGAGAGGCCAAATATACCTACAAGCTATAAACCACCCAGCATGCACCCCTGAGTCCTGACTGTCCACTTCAGGTCCATGAGGAGGGAAATTAGCAGAGCTAATCTTATCAGTTTAGGTCAGGACCTGAGGAAGAGCGCTCAGCTTCAATTTCAGAAAAGATGGGTAAAATGTAATTAAAAACTGAATGCAATGATTTTCAGTAAAAACAGAAGATATTTAATGTTCAAACTCATACATTTTGTTATTTTTTCTAAATATACACTCAGATACTGTCACAAAAAAGTTGTGACAGCAGCATGTTTCTCACCGTGATACATCAGCTGTTCTTTTAACACTCAGTCTGTGTTTGTTGAAGTTTTAAAGTGAAATTCTTTCTCATTCTTACTTGATATACGACTTCAGCTGCTCAACAGTCCTGTTTGGTCTCTGTTGTCGTATTTTGTGCTTCATAATGCACCACACATTTTCAATGGGAGACAGGTCTGGACTGCAGGCAGGTCAGTCTAGTACCTGAACTCTTTTACTACGAAGACACGCTGTTGGAACACGTCCACAATGTGTCTCAGCATCGTCTCTCTGAGATAATCAGGGACGTCTCTGAAGAAGACCCTTTAATACCCAAACATGATACTGTCACCTGGTACCAACTCACCTGTTTACCTGTGAAATGTTCCAAACAGGTGTTTTTGGAACGTTCCACAATTTTCAGTCTTTTGTTGCTCTTGTCACAACTTTTGTGAAACATGTCGCAGGCATCAAATTCAGAATGAATTTAAAAGTATTTGAAAATCATTGCATTCTGTTTTTATGTACATCCCAACGTTTTTGGAACTGGGCTTGTAATTAAATATGTAATTAATTAAATATATCTTCCACACCAGTATTTTCTGTTTTATTTAAATACATTTGATGAGCAATTATTTGTAATTTGCAACAAGTTACTCCCGTATTTGTTCCCATCTCTGGCTGTGTGTTGGTCCTGGAGGTTTACTGCACAGGACGGATCTTCATGCTGATGGTCTTCAGGGAGTAGTCATGACCCTTCCAAGTGTACCAGCTCACTCCAACAGCAAAGAGAGTGCCATCAGCCCCCCAACGATAAACCCCATTTGGATTTGCACTGTGACAGCTACCATACCAGAACGCCCCCAGGAATGATCTGGCACAGTTTCCAGACCAGGTGTCCTGGTCTCTGTCGAAGGTGGAGAACTTGTGTCCACTGTGACCACCCAGGGAGTTTCCTACAGAGACACAAAAAGTTTATTTACATGTATAATCAGAACGTTAGGATACAACTGATACTGGTACAAATCCATTTTAACCTGTATTTACTTCATGTTGCTGTTTTCCAGGAACACTCTGCTTATACTCAGTTTCTTGACCTCACGCCTGGTAGCTGTACTGGTTATACTGGCGCCCAGTGCAACCATAGTCTAATTCACCACTGTCCAACATACATATTATTAATAACACAACTAATGTACTAACCAGACACTCACACACCCCTAGACTGGTGATGAAACTACCACAGAAGTGGTTTTGAGTATTTTGCCAGATGATTCTGTATGTGAACAGATTTTGTCAACCAAATAGTGTCTCAACTGTGCAAGATGCAGTCTGTGTGCCTCTGTCAGAGCCTGATGCTGGTTGTATACCCGGTGGATAGTCCATGTGTAACCCGTGCGTAATTCTTCCCTCAAAGTTCCGAAACACTTTTCTGGTTCTGTTTCCTCCACATACAGTAGTGTTAGCAGAACAGAGGAGTGAGGATGGGAGGAGGAGATGAGGATGAGGAGGAAGAGGAGAAGATGATGGAGAACAGGAGGCTGTGAAGCTGCACCTCAGTCTCAGCTCAGGTGGGTATTCAGCCAGACTGAGATGCAGCTTCGGCTGCTTGGACGTATCGCATCCAGTCTTGCTTGTGTAATGCCCCTCCCACTGTCCTAGAGACTGTCTTGTGTTGTTGTTTGGTCTGTGCTAGCTTTAGTTTAATAAAGTATTCTTGTTTTAAAGTGAAACCCTTATGTGGTCTCCCCCTAACCCTTCTAGTCACATTCTTTGAGTCAGTTTGTGACACTCAGCTCGCCTCTCCTCTCAACCACACCATCTCTCTCCCCCATTCCGGCCCACTGATAGTAATGAATTATAAAACACAACACAATTTCAAAGGGCTTCAGTGTGAAACATAGCCGGTTACATATCTGCATGACTTTTATGGCTCATTTATATATTTATATATTTATATAAACTATTTTCACATGAAGCTGCTTTGAAGGTGTCCTGCTGTCTCCATATATTTCACACTGTCACTTCTAAAACCAGGAGATTTGGCTCCTCACTTGAAAATCTTTTCTCTTCATTTCCTTGTGGTTATTTCACCGTCATGCTGCCCATGCTTGGCTCCTGGCACACCTGCTTCTTAAAGGTGATGAGAGCTGACTTTCTGATTGGTTTATTGTATATTCTGCCTAAAACTCACCCATGAATTAATCAAGGCACTCGTGCACAGCTGATTGGTGAATCCCACTGTGTGCTGTCGGTGCAAAGGGCAGGACAGGGTAGGATCTTGTGCAACTCTAAGTTAATTGTCATTAGCATGAGGACCTCCCAAATAATCCAACATAAGGCCAGTCCTGAAGTCAGTCCTTATTGCTGTGTGAAAATCATTTCCCTGTTGAAAGAGAAAACCAGAAAAAAAAAAACAGTTTCTGCTATCAGTAACTCACCTGCCCCTCCATCGATGAATCCAGATAGAGTCAGTGTGTATCCGTAGGACTCTGGGCTGATGGAGAACGAGGAGTAACGAACAAACACTTTGTTTCCTGCAAAGTCCTCCATGTCCACTCGCAGCTCATACTTTTTCCTCAGTGTCAGGTGGAAGAGATTCTCCAGACCTGAAAACCAACATACGTACACATTAAAATATGGAAACAGTGATTTCTATGAAGTAACATGATGTTAGTTTGGTTTCAGTTCTCACCGAGCCAGTACTCTCCTGCAGCGTTACCAAAGCCTGTCTTGTATTGATTCCAGCCCCTGTAGAAGTTCACCGTGCCATCCATCCTCCTCTGGAACACCTGTGGGGGACGATTGGGGGGCAGTATGAAAACATGTAAGATATCTGACAGCTTTTGTTTCCAGACAACATGGTTCATACCAGTGTTACATTCAGGAATCAGCTGGCTTTGTTCTCATTCGGACAGCAGGTGAACCCTGTGCAGTCACTGAAGGAATGGAGGCAACACATAAATCAGCCAATGGATTCTTCATTTTGGGTCATTAACAATGGACACACTGATGAACAAGTCAGTGAACTTTATAGTGAGGCTTAGGCACTGACACATGTGGGTGATTCTGTAATGGTACTAGTCTGAGCTAGTCAGATTAGTCAGACTAGCTCAGACTACACTGACACGCATGAACTGATGAAGCTTCTTGGATTAGAAGTGAAACGTCTTCAAAGACATATAAATAAGTCCAGTTGCCTTGGATTGAATCTTTTCTTGAGATTACAATAACCTGGACGAATGAGAACATTCATGGACATACTTGCTGGTAAGAGATCAGATAGTTGGCAGAACCTTTATCATGTGACTTATTAGAATTAAAGGAAGGCCTCCAATCATTCTGAACAGTTCCTGGAATTGAGAACTGGTGAGCCACTTGTATTAAAATACTCACCGTCCATCGTCCTTGTGAGGCCATGTCACAGTACACCTACAAAAGAACAAATGAACATAATAATACATTTAATATATTTAGAATTATAATATCCAGAGGTACTACCTCTAATGCAGCTGCTGGTGCTTCAACTACTAATGCTGTATTAGACCCAAAATATTCTCTACTATACGCTGAAGATTAAAACAAATATCCCTTTCACACAGGCACTTTGGGCAGCTGTAGGGGTCTTCAGCAATTTAGCAAGTCAGCACAGTCACACAGAGGACTGATGTGTGTCTTTTATTGATTACAGGTGAGCATTGTGGTTTCTAAGTGTACTAATGCAGATGTATAACGCTTGCAGATATTAATAGTGGGATAAGCTAATTAGCACGTCTCCACAGATGCACTTTGCTCAAGCTTGCTAATTAGCTAAGCAAATGAGCTGAGGGAAATTCATCATAGTCACTGGTGTGTATAGACAGTGAGAACATACGTAGCTATTGCTGCTTGAAACTGTGTGTGAGCGCAGGTGTTATAGTGAAGTTATGTAATGCATACAACTGGCAGAGTAGCCAAAACCAATTCCTACTGAGTTAATCAAACCATGTTACCTGCCTACAGTATTATAAGTCTGTGAGACAGATCCCTCTGCCTCTATAATTTTGGCCTGAACTTGGTAGTTCACATATTTTGTTTTAAATGGTGAAGTACATGTAATTTAACTTCAGTTTACAGTACAGTTTTTGTAATGTCTCACAGAAAAGGGTCTCACAGAGGGAAACAATACACTTTAGTTTACAGTACAGTTCTGTTGTAATGTGTGCCAAATGAATACAGTCTAAAGAGGGTCTAATGACAGGTTTAACACTGTCTAACACATTATTTCTAGTTTTTGACCTTTTTCTTATTACATTAAATCATCATCAGCTGCTATCAGCTCTGACAGAAATGCTCCCTCACTTGGCAGAGAGAGCTGGAGACATGACTGTGCTGGGCCTTATCTTGGTCTCGATGCACTCTGAGCCCACAGCACTGATGCCTTCCTGTCAGCATCAGTCAGAAGTTGTACCTGAACAGCAGACGTGGCTCCGATGGGGTAGATGGTGTACACTCCACTGGGTCGGCTGTTGTCATGATTATAGATGTCACTGCAGTCCACTGGCAGGACGAGAGACGCACAGCTGGTCAACACAGGAGCCAGGAGGAGGACGGTGACTGATACCAGCTGGAACAGAGGACTTGTTGTCATTTTGTTTTATTAAAAACATTGTGGACAATTTGAACATTTCAGAATTTGGCCTCTGCAGCCAGCGCAGGTAAACCTGTGTTGGTGCTGATTCAGAACACGTATGTTTACATGCACATAATATTCTGGTTTTTGTCCTGATTCTGAAAAAGACAATACTCCAACTAACCTGTGGATTTTTTCAAATAGGCTTGGGAATCTTACATGTAATAGGAATACATAATCTGGATACAAAAATAAAGTAACTGTATTCCATTAATTTAAGGGTTGATGGTATTAAATAACAAAACAACTCATTGATTAGTGGAAAAATTATTGCCAGAGTGATCACTAGTTAAAAAATAGGTCCAAACAGAGTCTGTGCGATCCTCCTGTTTTCACGTTTGGACCTTTTTTTTCAGTTGACAAGATTGTGAGAGGATTAATTTTTCACCATTTTCTGATATTCAATTGGCCAAACAACTAATTGATTGGTGGAAAATCTACTCACCCTCATGCCAACTGAGGGTGGGGTTTTTTTTTTTTAGTCCACAAAACACTGCTGGAGTTTCACAGGAAAAACAGTGTTGCAGAATCTCCCAAACAATGGAAGTCAATGGTGACCAGTTTTCAAACACAACAGAATCACACTGAACTTGTGAAAACACTAAACTGATACACATCTCAACAAACTCAGTGACAAACTTACCATCGTGGTGGGTCAGATTTCTGCTGAGGTGAGCTGATGAAAATCCTGATGTCAGTGTGTCTGGATGCAATGATGTCTCTCTCTTATTTATGTTCCAGAGATTAATGAATAACCGAACAGTTGCTGTTTCCATAAAACTGTAAAACAATTTACTGAAGTGGTGTAAACATGCTGTATTTCCTTGTTTGTCTTGACAAAACATTGTTCCCACCCTCACCTCACATGCTGCCACATCGTGGGGATGCAGCTCCTTTGAAGGACCAAAGGGGCAACTTTTTAACCTGGAGTAAAGACTTGATTTTAGGGTTAATTTACACTCAGTGGTCACTTTATTAGCTTCAGTCTAATGCAGTCCAGTTAGTTAGTGACTGTGTATTCAGAGATGTTTCTAATATTCAGAATAATTCATCTTTGTAAACATTGTGCATGTGTTCCACCTGTTATATTACATTTCATTACATTACACTAATCCAACGTACACTATTGTCCAAATAACTCACAATAAATGCCTTCAAACACAATAGGAAGAAGCAAAGAAGTGGACCTTGAGTTCAGACGTTATAAACTGCTGTGATGTTTTCAAGGTCAAGAATGAACCTCGAAGACAAAAACAAACCCGCTTGATAAGAGTTTGAATGAATTTATTGTGGCTTGATTGCTGTAGAATCTGTTTTATCTGTGATCACCAATCTATAATCTATAATCTGAGTGATGCTCAGGTGAGTGAACTTTGGAGTTAGAGAGGAGAAAACCTGCTGTTTAACAGTTAGATAACATCTGAGCTGAGCTGTAAAACAGACTGTTTCAACACAAACACACAGTCTGCTGGGTTTCACACTGAAGGTGAGTACGATCGTCTTCTCTTCGCTCAGAGTCTGATTCATTTTACTCAGTCTGTTTCCTCTGTGGGTTTTCTGTGGAGGGCAGGATGATGCTGTGGCTCGGTGGAAACAGATCTCACAGCAGCCTGTCTGAGCTGTCAGTCGGAAGTTGTTTTCCATCATGAACTTATTTATGGCAGCTGGGTGACTGTTTAACACAGGGGCCTCAATCTGTCGGCCTGGGGGCCCAGCAACCTCCCCCCTCTCTCCAGCCCACAAGATGATGATGATGATGATGAAAAATATAATATAATCTGGCCCACAAACTTATTTTTTTATGTTTAAAATAAAAAACAATTTTATTAAAAAAATGTATTGTATGGATGTATTTGTGAAGGATTGCCGCAGATATTCTCTGATAGAAAAGACTGACTTGTTCAACAATATTTCTCTAACTTCAGTTCCTGTATTCTAACATGTCAACTATCTGCAACAAATTGAAGAAATATGTCAACTATGTGTATATATAACAACAGTATAGAAAAATATGAAAATAAGAGCTCAGAGTCAGAACTCTCAGACTCACCTCAGACTCTGATCCCAGCTGTGAAAATACATTAAAATTAATCAATCAGTGTCAGATGTTATCAGAAAAGGTTTGATGGTATTTAACATTTTTTCTGTTGCAGCATATTGCCTTTTCTATTTAAAATTCCAATTTTATTACATTCAACGACATCCAGAGTTTGGTGGACCATCAGAGCATATGTGCTGGGTTAGAGTGGCTGCAGCCCCGCCTAGTGGCAGGCAGCTGCATAACACCTTAGAGGCATTGTGCATGAATAAAATATTGATAAATAGTTTAACTGACTGGTATTTGTGGTGCTGACTAGCGCGGGTGGTGCTTTTAATCATATAGTCGACTAATTGCACTTCTGTGACTGTGCCCTAAACTCAGGGGCCACAACATGAAGCAGACATCCGTAGAAACTCTTGAAACAGCTCCTCACAGTGTTTTACCTCCTGTGCTCACAGACAGTATGGCGACGGGCAGGAAGTCGGTGTGCTGTGGTTTTTCTGCTCTGGAGGCCACACTGGGTGTCCTGTTCATCATCATGACAGTCGTGTGTGTGACACTGATCACACTGATGGTTACCTGGAAATCACACGCGGGTGAGAACACAACCACACACACACACAGTATATATTTACATCTATAGTAGTCGGACTCACTGCAGGTATAAGTCCTGCCAATAAATACTTGATCCAAGCCACATCATGGCATCTGCATCTACGTTTTCAAAGACCCTGGGAAACAACAAAAAAACTCTGAGCTGCAACCTACACGCTGAAAACGGCAAATTAACGCCTGGGACGCTAACAGTACGAACATACACAAGCTAACAGCATGAGCAGGAGAGGGAGGAACTTTGATGTTCCTTGATAACATTTCTATTTCTATAAATGTAGTCTTGCATAGACGTCTGGCTATGTGAGCACTCAGTGCTGGACAAAGGTCTGGTCCCACACATACACACTCTGCTATAGGGGAAAAAACACCCTGCCTTGTTTGCATTTCTTTAAACCAATCACAAACATCTTGGGTGGAGCCCAGGATGCAGTGACAGTACTGCTGCAAAATAGTGTCAAGGGGGAACCTGTTGTAACTGTATCACTGCAGAAAAAAATAGTTTAGATGGCACACACTGATTTTTAAGTCAAGCTGAGCAATTCTCCAGGAGGAGTTTGTTAAAATACAACGCATGGAAAGCGCCAAAATTGACCACGAAATTAAAAAATGGTGAACTTCCTGTTGGGTTCAGGCTGTGGCTCCAAGAGGCTTTTTGTCCCCTGGACATGAAACATGTCATGAAACGTCATGAAACATGTCATGAAACATGTCATGAAACATGTCATGAAAGTCATGAACATGTCATGAAACATTTCTGTACACGTTGATGAAACGTACTGCGGGGGCTGCTTGATGCCAGGGCAGTGACATCCTTCAACAATAGCAAAATCTTTGAATAACTTTTAACAGAGGAGCACAGTGACTGATAGAGAGCTGAACATTATAATGTCACAGTGAAGTTGACCTTTGACCTTTTGATAAAGATGCCGACTGGACAAAAGTTTTAAACACACACATGAATTCAGGCCAGAGCCACAATAACATTTGGGAAACCTACAACAGTAAAAGAGGTTATCTTCCATTTGTCATCTTCTAACATAAACACAAAAACATTTCATACAATCAAAGGAAAAAACAGTTGTGGAGCAGCAGTGAACATATATACAGTAGTGACCATGTGAAACCAAATAACACACAAGGGGAAAACAAGATGGACGCCAACTACAACTAACACAATGCAAAAACTAACTAAAGCCTGACCCCTCCTCTAAGTTGGCAGTGGTTTGGTCTGATGAGCTGGCTTTCAGATTTAAGAGGCCCCACCCCTCAGACACACCTTTTGCTCAACCAGGAAGTGAACCGCCCCCAACAAGCACAGTAAGTCAAAGACAAAGAAACACATAGTTAATATAACAGAGAAGAGTTTGTTTAACCCCACAAAGTGAGAGTGTGTTCACTCCATTTAAACTCATGAGGATACAAGCAGATTAACAATGACTGTGTCATATGAAGTGTTTGGGTGTGTTTGACTGCAGATGAAATGAACCTGTGCAGGTGAGTGTGAGTGACCGTTGGCATGTGTGGCTGTGGTCATCAAACATTTAAATCTTTTATCTTTTTAAAGACACCACTCTTACAGAGCAGCAGAATATTCTCTGCATCGCCAACTGTGCACAGAAATGAACCATAAATGGTAAAACTACTGTTGTTAAAATGTTTAAAGGGACATTTCATCCCCAAATCTGCCTTTTCCTCTCATCTGTTTATCCTTCTAGACAGTTTTGTTGAGTTGCAAAGTTTTGAAAATGGTTGTCTTCTCTCGAATATAAAGGAACTAAATGTCACTTGACTTGAGGTAAAAAATAAGTGTTTCATGTAAGAACTGTTTTCTTTCTGCAGTCGTATCTACAGGTTTTGGGAAGGTTGCTATACAAATGTATTCCAGTTAAACAATGTAGTCAGTAACCTAATCCAAGTATCACAATATTAGTAATGCAATTTGATTACTTTCAGTTACTTTTGAATTGCCTCAGTATAAAATATGGTGAAATTGTTTAGCCTGCTGTTTAAAGGCTGTGGCCAAATGGCTTGACCAAAGTCATATCATATGTTCAGCCCTGGACTTTTATCAACCGTGTGAATTTTCAGGGAGATTTGACCATGTACACTAAAATTAACAACTTTCTGTGTTTTGGTGAGTTCACCAGGCTGTCATGGCAACGCCAATTGACGATACGTTACAATCTTCACAATATAACATTGCCAAGGTCTTAATGCCTTTCTAACCAGATCTGAGTTGTATATGTGCAACCTGCAAGTAGGAGCCCGTCAGAGCCCAAAACATGTCATTTCCTGTTACCAGTAGGTGGCACCATGACTATGCCTGTATATTGTAATGTAGAAGACAATACCCACTTAGACCTAAGCTACAGCAATTTCCTGTTTCATGGCAAGACATCACACTCAACGCTATGCCACAGCCACACCCCTCAGAGTTTACAAAGTCTGAGTATGTTTAAGCCTCCAAAAATGCAATTCATTCCAAGGAATGATAGCAAAGAAAAAAATCCTTCAGTTTCAGTAGAGTCCTGGCACCTTTCAGTGCTTGGGCCCTAATAATGACTGCATGAAATAAAATAATTCTTAATAAACAATTAACCAAGCAGTATAGTCCTTCATGACTACCAGTTTCCCATCTCTGTTTCTCCCATCAGGTCCAGAGCCGACCGTTGGTCCAGAGCCGACCGTTAGTCCCACTATAAAGCCTCAGCACAAGCCTTACCTGATCGGAGTGGGTCGAGCCGACTGCACTGGGCCACCAGCTGAGGTCCCTCTGGTCAGTATCAGAACACACACTGGACACCGATGCTGCCTTCAGGGCCTCCTGCCACACGGCTCCTCCTTCTATACAAGTGCTCAGTGTGAATTAAACCATAGACACCCAACAGCACTGCTGCTCCAGGCTCTGTTGGCAGTTAACTGACTGGTGAAACTAACCTAACCATGATTACTTAAAACATTGGGAGAATTTAAGCACACTTTGCTCCCTTGGCCAGTGGAAATGGAATAATTAAGTGATCATGTACAGTAAGCAGGTCATTATTGTGAAATAAACCCCAACAGGGTGATGCAGGATGCAAGTGATGTATGTAAGTATGTGACATAATGTCCAGAGATACTTTGTTACTGTACATAAGTAGATTTTTCAGGTATGTGTACTTTGAGTATGTCTTTTTCTGGCAACTTTTTACTTTTACTCCCTACATTTGAACACAAACATCTGTACTTTCTATTCCTTACATTTTCAAAACAGGCTTGTTACTTGTAGTTTTAATGGGGAAGTATCGATTCTTTTTGTTTTGCCAACACAGAAAGACGGAAACAACAAGACTAAAACAACTAAAAGACGTAAATGACATAAAAGGTTGAACAAGACGAAAATGACATAACAAGACTAAAATTACATAAAAGATGTAACAAGACAAAAATATTATAGAAGACATGACAAGGTGAAAACAACGTAACAAGGCCCCACCTAATGATCACTGCAGGGCGCACAGGAGTGAAATTCTGCCACTTTTTTTCTCCAGTGAGGAAATATAAGCAGTTCATAGTTCACATAATCTGTTTTTTATGTTTTAAGATATCAGTCACGAGCACAGAGCCAGTCAGACTGACAGGAAGAGGGAGCGCTCATGTGGACTGACTACTGCATAATATTCTCATGGTCAACATGATGGAACCTGAAACGAGCCACAATATAAGCGTGCGTCTGGATGCGTCATAGGTGCGCTCTGATAATTAAACAAATATTAATACACTTCTGAATTTAGCCACAGTTATTTCACCATTTTACAGCACAAAGTTGCTGAGCTGTGGGGCTTAAACCAATTATCAATCAAGCTTTATTTTATGATTTTTACAGTGATCTGATCCGTGAGGTCTCAGATTCTGTTCCAGAACAAATTAAGGTGTCGTAGTCGTAGACAAGCTCCACAACCCCAAATCTGAACTCGATGTTAAAGCCTTTTATAGGACTGATCCAGCACATATTTGGTTAAAGTTAAATCTATGATACATGTATGTGGTATAAATCTGAAAAGAGCAGAAGTGGATGATTTGCGGTGTTGTAATATTCTCCAAACTTGGACCTAAACAGCAGCTTACTGAGTACTGTAGGAAAGCACACAAACTCACCTTTGATCTGCAGGGTATCAAACTCCAAAGTCTGCAGCAGACGCAGGACAGTTCCTGCCTGACTGGGTGTGTTAGGACTGATAATCTTTATGGTTCCTCTACTGAAATCTGTACAGGTCCACTCTGAACTGCATCTGCAACAATGAGAACCAGAATCGATCCGTTGCCTGCAGTTATCTCTAAGTCAAATCCACAGCTGTCCTGCGACCCAACCCACACCGTGATTAACCGCACAAACACAGTCACTCGCTTGTTTTCAGCTGGTTTAGAACCTGTGCTCCTGCAGCTGTCCATGTGTTTCCATGGTGATGACAAGCCTTGCTTGAGGCTATCAAAAAAATACTATTTCCCATTGTTTGGCAGGATGTAGGTCAAATGTTGTGTTGTAGACTTTCACAATAAAACCCTTGTGGCTGATTAGGCTTGATATTACTCTATTAGTGCATTAAAATGTTCAAAATTACAATATATTACTGTTTTGTATGAATTATGTTATTGTTGTTACCTGCTGCCCACCCATGACACAACACAACATTTTTGTGGCTCATCTGTTGGGTACCCTAGTGCAGAACTCTAGCTGCTGCTGGGTACATCCAACTGGTAGGAGACCCCCGGAGTCTCAGAGTTGAGTTTACAGTTTAGAAGTTCACAGTAACAGAAAATGAAGCAGTTCATGAGCATTTCTTCTGTTTTCTCCTACAGTGTAGTCTGGTACAAGTTTGTCTACTTTTTGTTTGTGTTCGTTAGTTGCAAACAAATGCACTCTTTTAGCACGTTTAGCTAAACACTGCCTGTGGTAGACTGGGAACACAATTTCTGGATTATACACAGTATCTCATGTGGTAAAGGGAAGGCCTCAGGATCAACCAGGAGGAGCTGGAAGATGTTGGTGGGGAGAGAGACGTCAGAGTTTAATCAGCCTGCTGCGGGGGAATGGACATCATTCAGAAATTGTTGATCCAGATACCTTGATTTTGATACCAGAGATTTACTCCGTAGGTACTTTGGTACTGAATGACGAGGCTTTTTTCAAAACTCGATGGGATCGGAGCAGTTCGGTCTGTGCCGGAAAAGTATTGAAGTTCCCGAGCTGTACTGCTGTTTAGACCTAGTCTGACCTGGATCTGTCTGTCAGAGCAACAAGAGAGGCTCGGATAAGATGATATACTCCTTTATTAGTCCCACAACAGGGAAATTTCTAGCGGTCAGTTCACCAGAGACAGATTATTCCTTCAAGAGAAAGTTATCAACCTGAAACACCTCTGTTGGTTTTCTGTACAGTTAGAAAACATCGAAGACAAAGTGTAAGTTAAGTGGATTCATGTTGGATGTTCATTAGTGAGCTCACCATTTATAGTTTCTTTGAGGTGATCACACCTGTTTGTGTTTTAGATGGGTTATGCAAACCCTCAGCAGACGGCTGCAGGCATACACACTCGCCTGTACAGCCGAGCCTTCATCATTGACGACGGGAGGCGGAGAGTGGTGTTTGTCACCGCAGACGTAGGAATGATATCACAGAGGCTACGACTGGAGGTGAACGCACATGCACACACACAAAAACGCATGCATCTGTGTATTACTATATTCATGGTAGTCTCACATAACCACACTTCTCTCCACAGCACTCAGTGCTGGAGAAAGATCCACACATAGAACACAGAAGTAGTAGAAAAAAGTATAAAATTTCAATAAAATCTAAACGTGTGTGTGTGTGCGTGCGTGCAGGTTCTGCAGGCGTTGCAGGTGAAATATGGGGATCTGTACCGTCAGGATAATGTGGTTCTGAGTGGGACGCACACACACTGTGGACCAGCTGGATATTTCCAGTACACGCTGTTCATGATCAGCAGTAAAGGTTACATCAAGGCGTCCATCGAGCCGCTGGTCAACGGCATCGTCAAGGTGAGTACTACATACAAATACACTGTTACTGTACTTAAGTAGAGTTTTCAGGCATCTGTACTTTACTTGAGTATTTATTTTTTCAACTACTTTCCATTCCATTTACATCACATTCTCAAAACAGGCTCATTACTTTAGTGTGGCTCTGGGCTACACCTGTCCAGGTGTTTGCTCAACACTAACATTTACTGAGCTATGATGCTAACCGATGCTACAAACTGGGCATGAGGGCAACTTAGACACGGCAGCTCATGCTCTTGTTCCCGGTTTTGTGTCAAAGTCTGTTTCTCCTCACCTTAACCTCACCCAACCCTTTTCCCTAACCCTAACCAAACTGTTTTCCAACAGCGTCCTACATAAACCACGCCCACGTCCTCTATGAATCCATATACAGTTATTTTGTGACATAAACAGACACAGATAATTTAAGAATATTAAACTTTATCAGAATATAGATACAGTTTGATGTAACCAGAAGTTTCTGTTACCCAACAAAACATTGATTGATTGATTGATTGATTGATTGATTGATTGATTGATTGAAACAAGATATTACTGCTGGCCTCCCATCTATTCTTCAGGTTCTGGTTTCGGATCACTCTTGTGTCTTTTTTAACCTCCTCTTGCATGCACAGAGTATTTGCTCTGGACCTAACCCCCACTCTTTTCGTTACATTAATAACCATGTCAGGTCTCTCTTAGCAGATCATTTGCCCGATAAACTTGTGTCATTTTCCAACACAGCTGTGTCTGTCAACAGCCTCACAAATAGTCTAAACAGTGCACTGTTAGAATCGCTCGAGTTCTTTGCTCCTCTTAGAACCAGTAGAGGCTCTCGAACTAAATCTGTGCCTTGGTTCTCCGACCTTACTCGCTCATTAAAACGGGCTTGCCGCAGACTCGAGGACAAATGGCGCTCCAGTAAATCAGAGTCCTCTCGCCTCGCTTGGACTCTCAGTTTCAAACACTATAAACGTGCTCTCTCTGCTGCCAGATCATCTTATTTCTCCAACCTGATTGAAACCAATAAGAACAATCATCGGGTCCTTTTTAATACTGTGGCCAGACTTACACAGTCGTCACCTGCTCTGAGCTCTTCTCTCACAGCTAATGATTTTTTAGAGTTTTTTACTGATAAAATTTCCTTAATAAGGAACAAGATCATTAGCCAGCAGATCCCTAGCAACACGACCGACCAGTGCTCGGTGTCCAGGTCCTCTAGTTCACTCTCACAGTTTAAACCTATCTCTGCGGAGGCCTTGGCCTCTCTGGTTGCCACCTTAAAGTCTACAACATGTTCATTAGATCCTATCCCATCTGACCTCCTTAAGGAACTTTTTCCTGTTCTGAGTGGCCCTTTACGTGCCATCTTAAACACTTCCTTCTCTGAGGGATGTGTCCCCTTGAACTATAAATCTGCTATCATTAAACCGCTCCTCAAGAAACCCAATAGTGATCCACTGGTTCTTGCTAATTATCGTCCTGTCTCCACTCTCCCCTTCTTTTCCAAAATACTCGAGAGAATTGTTGCTGATCAATTGACTGCCCACCTTTCTGCCAATAATCTCTTTGACAACTTCCAATCTGGTTTCCGCTCCTGTCACTCTACTGAGACTGCTCTGACTAGAGTAGTTAATGACCTACTTGTCACTGCTGACTCTGGATCAGCTTCTCTACTCTTAATACTTGATTTAAGTTCGGCCTTCGACACAGTAGATCATTGTGTGCTTCTACACCGACTGGAGCATTGTGTTGGTGTTCAAGGGCTGGCACTCTCATGGTTCCAGTCCTACTTATCCTGTAGAACCCAACTCGTTAATTTTAATAACTCTCTATCAGATTGCTCTACAGTTATCTCTGGTGTGCCCCAGGGGTCCGTCCTGGGCCCTCTGTTGTTTAGTATTTACATGCTCCCTTTGGGTAGGATTATTGCAGAATATGGCATAAAGTTTCATTTCTATGCTGATGACACGCAGCTATACATCCTACTGCAGCCTAATGACCTCTCTCAAGTACAAGATATCTAGAAGTATGTGTCAGTCGAATCAAGGTCTGGATGAGTTCTAATTTTCTTATGCTTAACACTGCTAAGACTGACTTGCTGGTGATTAAACCCAATAACTTTAAGTATTTATCTGAGAGTCTGTGTCTTAATATTGATGGTTGTCTGATCTCCGAAAGCACTCACATTAGAAACCTAGGTGTTATTTTTGATCTGACCCTGACTTTTCAGCCTCACATAAAGGAAATCACCAAGACGGCCTTTTTTCACTTGCGCAATATTGCAAAAATCCGCTATGCTCTATCCTTGCGCAGCGCCAAAGTGGTTCTCCATGCCCTTGTGTCTTCCCGGTTAGATTTCTGTAATGCTCTTTTTTCTGGCCTCCCCATCAGTACAACGAGGAGTCTTCAGCTTGTGCAAAGTTCAGCCGCTAGACTTTTAACAAGAAAAAACAGATTCTGCCACTTAACTCCTGTCCTGGCATCATTACATTGGCTGCCCATTCAGGCTAGAGCTGATTTTAAAGTCCTTCTCTTAACTTATAAGGCCTTGAATGGACTTGCACCATCTTATTTAACTGAACTGCTAACTCCCTACCTTCCATCACGTCCTCTTCGTTCTCTTAGTTCGAACCTCCTTGTCATCCCACCGATTAATAAAAAGTCAGCTGGTGGCAGGGCTTTTTCTTACCGTGCTCCCTTTTTATGGAATGGCCTTCCACTTGATATCAAAGGAGCTTCATCCACTGCAAATTTTAAGTCCCGTCTTAAAACCTACCCTTTTACCCAATATTTTGGTTCAGTCTAATTAGGGGCCGGGCAGCCTAAGCTGCCAGGACCCTATTGTAATCCTGCATGTTCTTCTTTCTTTCTTTCTTTCTTCTTCTTCCGAGGAAATCCTACTTCCCATGCACAAAAAATGACCAAACTTTGCACAAAGGTCCAGTCCCATGTCAGATTGCCTCAGCTGCAAAAACAGGCCAATAGTCCTGATGGTGGCGCTACAGCAAGCCTCTAAAGTTCAAAATTTTGAAAATTCACAACAAATCTACCATATGTGCTACAGATTTACAACTTTCACCAAAATGTAGCCCCGATACTGAAGAAACTTTTGTACATTTAAACCTATTGCAAATTATGAAGTCCATCACTCTGTTTTTTTCAAAAACTGTAAAACTTATTAAACCTATCTCCTCCCACAATTTTTGTTCAATTGACACCAAACTTGCTACAGAGCATCTTCAGACTGTGCTACACAAACGATCCACACAGATTTTTGATTTATCAAAAATTGAGCCTACAGTGCATCAAAATGTTTGACTGTAAACGGTAATATAAACATATACTTGCAAATTCTTGCTAAATACATTTTCAATGTTCATGAAAAAAAAAATGACAAAATTTTGGAGTCATGGTAGATGAAGTTTGCCAAATATCAGAATTTTATCTCAAAAACTGAATTTTTTACAGCATTTTGAATTTCACTCTCATGCGAACAATTGGAGTCAATGCAAAAATGTCATTTTTAAACATCAGTTTTTCACTTTTGGAGCCAATAAATCATTGTTAAAAACTAATGACCAACATCTCCATGCTGTCTAGATGCAATTTGTGTATTTTGGGATTTTTGTCTCAATAACTGAATTTTTGACAGCCATTTGAAATCTGCCTTTACATGCTAACAGCTGCTGTCTTGCACACAGGTGACTGGCTTAGTCAATTTGTGAAGCTACAAGTGGTGTTTCCATTTGCCAATTAGCTCAGTGAGATAGAGGATGGTTCTTGGTGTTGAAGGTTGTGAGTTCAAGCCTCAGCTTGTACAACATTTCCATATGAGAAATCTACCCAAACTTTTCACAAAGGTCCAGTCCCATGCCAGATGTCCTCAACTGGAAACACAAGACAATAGTCCTGATGGTGGCGCTACAGCAAGCCTCTAAATTTCAAAACTTTGAAAATTCACAATAAATCAACCATATGTGCTACAGCTTTGGAACTTTCACTTTGAAATGTTCTTTTCCATGGCATGGATGGCTGTTGCCTGGCACCCTGATCCTTGGCTTAGTCAATTTGTGAAGCCACACATGAACTGTCACTTGCCAATTAGCTCAGTGAGATAAAAGATGGACTTCAGTGTCAGAAGTCGTGAGTTTGAGCCTCAGCTAAGGCAGAACGACATTTCAAATGTGAAAGCCTTATGTTCAGGTATCATGCTATATGGATTAGAGACTACTAAGGTTAAAATAATTATGATTCAGGGAGTTTTGGGAAGAGACAAATACTCTTTATCAACACGTTTCCCTGTTATCCCTTGTCTCTTTTCCCTGTTTATTTGGCTTAGCTATCAGTCAATATGCAGAGTCTCTTGTGCCAGAAATTGTGAGTTCAAGCCTCAACTGATGTAAAATGCACATTAGAATGCCACCTTTTTTTCATCTTCCTACACTCTGCTTGTTGCTCAGAATTGCCTAATTTTGCCTAAAATTGCCCGGCCCCAACCATTGCTGCGCAGCAGCTATAATTCTTAACTGTCTTTTCATTGCCCCCTGGTGTTTTTGTATTGTTTATTGTCTGTTATTATTGCACTTGTTATATTGTATTCATTGTTAAGTGTATTGAGACCATGTACCATGGTGATTTTGCACTTTAAATAAATTGATTGATTGATTGATTGATCTCTTCTTTTTAAATGTAAAACATTCCAGTATATAGATCTAGCCTGATGCACAATGCATTAATCATTGTAACCCTTGTTTCCAGAGTATAGACATAGCCCATGCTAACATGAGGCGAGGCAGGATTTACAGGAGCAGAGGAGAGCTGGACGACAGCAGCCTGAACAGAAGTCCTCACTCATACCTGAACAACCCAGAGGACGAGAGACGCAGGTATATACTGTGTATATATACATAAATAGATGGTTAGCGTCATATTATACTCCAGGGAGAAAAATACATCCTACACTTTCCCTCTGATAAGTACAGACATGATTAGTGTTGTTACTGATCCTTTCAGGTACAAGTGGAACACAGATAAACAGGTGTTGGTGCTGAAGTTCACTGATCTGGATGGAGACGGGATCGGCATGCTCAGGTAAACACACACACACACACACACACAGCAGCCTCCCCTCATCCTCATCCTCGTCCTCATCATCATCATCAAGGCAGACAAAAGACACATTTTTTCTGCATGCAAACAGAATGTTTTTGCATGGGAACAGCAAAAAGTGTGCATGTCTGCACTCGAGGTACAAATTGCAAATCAAGATTACACACTGTAAAAACAAAAAAGTTGAGGAAACTCAAAATTTCAGGGCAACAGACTGCAACAATTTTTTTAGGTTTTAGCCCAACTAAAAAAAAAAGTTTTACCAACTACTGATCATTTGAGATAATTAACTTTTCTTCTTTAGATAAACTTAAATCTTTAAATTGTAGAAACTCAAAACATTGTATTTAAAAAAGATTGTCTTAAGTAAGTTTTGAAATAAACTTTAAAAAGTTTTGCTGACCTAAAATCTTTAAGAGTTTGAGTTGGGCTCAAAACTCAAGAATCTATTGCAGTGCATGACATAACTAGATATAACAAGATAAGACGAAAATGACATAAATACATCCCTTGAAATTTTAAGCCATGTCAACTATTTTTATTTTTTTTACAGTGCAGTGACCAAATGATCAGTTTTCAGTATTCTTTTAAAGAGTAAGACCCTCCCAGCATTTTATTTTTTCCTTTGACTTAAAAAAAAAAACAAACACTCATCGATAACTACTAATTTGTGTTTCTTGACAATTTTTCGCATCGATATCTGGAACGACGTTGTGTCATGAGGCTCTGCCACTTTCATTTAAGTTATGTTCACGTCTGAAGTCAAGCAGACGGTAAAGAGACTTTAAGCCTCTTTTCCCGACAAGCAGCCAACAAGGTTTTTACTGAACTTGTACAGTGTTCTTTTGTTTAATGTCACAGAGTGTGAGTTTGTTTAGTTTTATTTTCATGTCATGTGCCTTGTAATTCATTCAGATATTTCGTTCTGTGTTTATTCATCAGTGTAGTTCTTGTTCTCGTCAGGCTTGCCAGCAGGACTGAGGCAAAGATAAATATAAAAGATAAGATGTGCCCCAGCAATAAACACCCATTTCAAAGAACTGACTTGTGTCTGTGTTGTTATGAAGAGAGCTAAATATCCCATAATTTAATAACTGAATGAAGGTTCTCACATTTGTATTGAGAGTCTTTTTTATTATGGTGACAGCAGCAGCTTGTTGCGTTGTGTGTTTCTGTTTTGACAGGATACAGGACAAGTGCTGGTCATTTTTCAGGATGTTTCCCTGCAGCTCAGTCAGCACAGCTTCTTATTGGTCACAGTGTTTAAACTGACTGTCAGTCTGACTCCACCTTCCTTACAGCTGGTTCGCCGTCCACGCCGTCAGCATGAACTACACCAACCGCATGGTGAGCAGTGACAACATGGGCTATGCCTCCTACTTGATGGAGCAGGACAAGAACCCCGGAGAACTACCTGGACAGGTGAGACTGCTCCCATCATCACTGTGAACACACAGGTGTTTCTTTGCCCTCAGTCCAACTCGCAGGCTGTGCCTGCATCCTGAGAGGAGAATCACACCACGTTCTGAGGTCTGGACTGAAAATTCAAAAACTTAACAAACTGTGCTGCACACTTTTCAGGAAAACAAACAACAACAAAAAAACTCATTTAGAAAAAAGAAAACAATCTCAGCATCTGTCTACAGCGCATGTTTTAAATGATACGTGCAATTTATGGAGTCAAATCAGAGTCAAAGATTTTAAACTTGTGAAATGATTTTCACATGTAACTTCACAGCTTGCAGTTGTATATCACTTTTTGTGTGCATGTGCAAATAATTTCACACACATGTACATGTTTGTGAGTGTGTAATTAAGTTCTGCAGCTGTATAAATATTCTGTGCATCTGTGAAAAGTTTTTATTTAATCAAAATCTGTACTTCTCAAAAATCTTAGCTTTGTAACTTCAGGGTCACACAAAAAGATCAAATATTATATTATATAAATATTTAAAATATTTCTGCACAAATTTTAATTACAAATACACAAAACACTTCTACAGCTATAAAACCATGTGCAAATTATAACTGTTTTCTACAGCTGCAAAACTTAATCACACACACACAAGCTTGTTTATGTGCTCATGCAGACAAAGTGTTACACAACTGCAGCCTGTGAAATTATTTGTGAACATCTCTTTAAAAGCTCTTTATGACTTTGTCTCCATAGTACAGAATGCACAAACTTTTTGACCAATATTCAAATATTCAAACCACAAAATATTTAATGTTCATTTAATGTTACTTATCTTGAATGTGGGTTTCTGTTTTTATTTACCAACAGACCAGTAAATCAGCTGATATCAACTGACTGCACATTTCTCATCTTCTGTTTAGACATTATCAGCTGAAGACGTGTGTGTGTGTCTGTGTGTCTGTGTGCGTGCGTGCGTGCGTGCGTGCGTGCATGTAGGGAGGTTTTGTTGCTGGTTTCTCCTCCAGTAACCTTGGTGATGTGAGTCCAACACCAGAGGACCTCACTGTGTGAACACTGGACTGCCCTGTGACTACCTGAACAGCTCCTGTCCTGTAGGAGGGGTAAACACACGCACACACACACACATACACACACACACACACACGCACACACACCACGCACACAGACACAGTCAGTTTAACCAGCAGACAGTAAACAGAAAGTGTGTGTCTGTCAGACAAAGATGTGTCAAGCATTTGGACCTGGAGGCGACATGTTCGACAGCACGAGGATCATCGGACACAACGTCTACAGGAAGGCCAAGGTACCTGTCTGTCTGTCTGTCTGTCTGTCTGTCTGTCTGTGTGTTTGCCATGTACTGAGGCTGTCAGTCCTCTGCAGCGGCCGCTGGTTCGACTCCCGCCTGCGGCCCATTTGCTGCGTATCATCCCCTCTCTCTCTCTGCCCCCTTTCTTGTCGTCTCTGCAGCTGTCCTGTCACATTAAAGGCAAAAAAGCCCAAAAAAACAATCTTTAAAAAAAAAAACTGAATATAAGCAATGCGGAGTGTGTGAGTGTGTTTGTGTTGCTGCCCCCTGCAGGAGCTGTATGCCAGTGCAGATGAAGAGGTGACAGGTTTCCTTCACTCTGCTCATCAGTGGGTCAACATGACGGACGTTACAGTTCAGATCAACAACACACACACGGTCAGCAACACACACACACACACACACACGATCAGCATCAGTGGAAACATATCATGTGACCATCAGATACAATGGTCTGTGGGCTGATGGGAGGTGGTGTTTGTTGATCAAACCACAGAACAAAGTGCTGCGTTCAAAGACGCTCCAACTCTGAGATCTGACACTCTGCTGCTAACTTTAACTTTTAGAAGTTCAAACAAAACACAACCAAATCATTTCCACTGTTTGTTCATTGACTGTCTATAAATTTAAGAAATACGTAAACTTTATGTAAACTTTTGTTTGTTTTGTTTTTTTACATAGAAATACACAGAATATATCAACATTACTTTTTTTACACACACTGTGTAAACATATGTAAACATTATGCTTATTTTACACAAAATATGTAACCTTTACATTTTTCACAAATTTTTCACACAGAAATGTAAAAAAAAAATGTAAATATGCAAGTTTTACATTTTTAACACATAAAATGTAAACATATGTAAAATTTGCATTTTTACACAAAAATATTTCATTTCATAATTTCACATTTTTTAAACAAATATGAACAATGTTTTTTACAGAGATGTATATAAACTTTACTTTGCTTTTACACAAATAATGTAAACTTAACATTTTCTATAACAGAAAAATGTAAACTAAAATATGTACTTTACCCAGAGATCTATACAAACTTTACTTTTCTACACAAAAAATATGAAAACTGTTTTTCATAGAAATGTGTAAACTTTTCACTTTTTAACATAAAATATGAAAACTTACAAAAATATGTGTTTGTGTGCATGTGTGTGTGTGTGTGTGTGTGTGTGTGTGTGTGTGTGTGTGTGTGTGTGTGTGTGTGTGTGTGTGTGTGTGTGTGTGTGTGTGGCGCGCGCGCGCGCGTGCGTGTGTGCGTCTGCATGTGTGTGTGTGTGCGTCTGCGTGTGTGTGCGTGTGCATGTGTGCGTGTTAGGTCCGTACATGTAAACCAGCTCTGGGTCACAGTTTTGCAGCAGGAACAACAGATGGAGGAGGAGACTTGAACTTCACTCAGGGTGATTCTACTCTTCTTCTACTGTTGGTCTGTTTGATCTGTTTGACTTCCTGTCAACCGGAGTGTCTCTCTTTGCAGGTGCTGTGGAGGGCGACCCTTTCTGGGATGGGATCAGAGATGCTATCCTGGGCGAGCCGTCCAATCAGACACAGGAGTGTCATCATCCCAAACCCATTCTGTTCAGCACGGGAGAGGTCAGGGGGCGGGGCATATCAACTTATTTTATCTCTGAGGAACTCGTCTTGAAAATGGTTCTTTGTTGTGTGTGTGTGTGTGTGTGTGTGTGTGTGTGTAGATGAACTGGCCTCTGCCGTGGCATCCTGAGATCATCGACGTTCAGATCATCACCATTGGTTCTGTGGCTGTCGTGGCTGTTCCTGGAGAGATGACGTAACATTCTACGTTCTACTGATGCTGTTAATGATAAAACTGCTGCTGATTGTTGACTTGAAGGGGAATTATTGATTATTGTTATTTTGCATCGTTGTGCGCCGCCTTCCAACATCAAGACTAATTTCAACCTAAATGAAACAAAAAGACATAAAAAAGACGATTCACTGGTGGATCCATCAGAGTTTATCACACAGGACAGACGGGACGAGACGGAGACGATGTGACAATACATAACAAGACAGAAACAACATAAAAGACGTAACAAGACAAAAACCATATAAAAGACATAAGATGAAAATGATGGAATCAACATAACACGATGAAAACAACGTAGATAGGGTTAAAACAACGTAGATAATAACGTAATAAGATAAAAACAATGTAATGTGAGACTCTGTGGTGGAGAAAAGCTCAGGTTCAGTTGTCTTTGCACAGAAACAGTAGAAATGTCCTTCAGAGGACGACTTTTTACTTTTTCACCTTTACTGCAGTACTTCCACTGCAGTAAAGAATTTGTCTACTTTTGCCAACTCTGTACTTCAGAAGTTGTACTTGAATAAATAATGTACTTAGTTACATTCCACCACTGCTTATAGTTTTACCCATAATACCTCAGATGACACCTTGTTGTTCTGCTCTGCACACTAACAGCACCATGTCAGGGAGGAGGCTGAGAGAAGCTGTTAAACATGTGAGACACAACACCAACATCAGCACCGCTTCACGCCTGCAACATGTCATGTGATCATACTGACTGTGTGTGTGTGTGTGTGTGTGTGTGTGTGTGTTAGGAGCTCGAGTCAGAGGGGGCGTTCAGGAACACGGAGGTGGTGATCGCTGGCCTCAGTAACGTGTACACTCACTACATCACCACCTACGAGGAGTACCAGGTAAACAGCAGCTGAGGCTCATGGGTATTGTAGTATTTTGAGCCACCTGGCAAACTGAAAGAAGAGTAAATAATTCAAAGTGGTGGTCATCATCAACTCAGAGCTGTTTTTCAGGTTCAGCGGTACGAAGGAGCCTCCACCATTTACGGTCCGCACACGCTCAGTGCCTACCTGCAGAAGTACAGAGGCCTGGCCAGAGCCATCGCACAGGTACCACCATGTCATAATGTTTTAATACGGCTGATGCTATTTACACCAAGGATGGAATAGCTAATGTGGCTATTTGCACCTGGGTGTATGTAACCTACCATGGTGGGGTGGAGGCAAGCACCCAGGCGTCCATAGCCATGCTATTTGCATCCAAGATGGCATGGCCAATGTGGCTATTTGTCCTGAAAAACGATGAAGCCCCCTGAACTAAATGTTCAGTCTCCAATACATTCAGAACCATTGCTGACTAGTCGCCCAGAAAATTTTTTTGTTGCGGCAGCTCTTGTTCTTATGTTAGTGGAACACTGACAGTGGTCCACTGTGTGTCATTGTTTTTGTGTTTTCAGGACAAAGAGTCAGAGCTGCCTGCTGGCCCTAAGCCTCCCTTCTTCCAGAAGAATCTCTTTAATCTGATGTCTACAGCATCTGTTGACAGAAAACCAGAGAACAGCAGCTTTGGAGACGTCCTGCAGCAGGTTTACCCCATCTATAGACAGGTAGGACACATTCGGCTGACACCGTCTGTTATGCGGCGTCCCTCAGGGTTCAGCACTCGGCCCACTTTGTTTCAGTCTGAAGATACTGCTGCACCCTGCTGTTTTTATGTTAACATAAGTAAACTAAAGAATCTTAATGTGTTTTTCAGGGTGATGTTGTCTCTGTCACATTCGTAGCAGGAAACCCTAGGCATTCTGGAGACATTGTAAGACAAAAAAAAAAAAAAGCTATGAATTTGTTTCCATGTCACTGTATTCTTAGTCCTGTCTGACCTCGTCGGTCTTGTTTGTTGCAGAGAGATAAAACTTTTGTCACTGTGGAGATTCATGACAACAGAACAAACACCTGGGAGGTCGTCCACACTGATGCATCATGGGAGACCAGGTGAGTTGATAGGTGCAAAGTATTCAGATTTTTTTTCCTAAAGTTCCCAGCTAGCAGAGCACTTACTCTTTGCGTGTTTCCTGTAAAACAGGCAGTGAGGGAGGCACTTGTTACAGATATTGATTGAGGTTTACAGTAGCCAATAGCATTAAATGTGTGTTGCACTCCCTGATGTATTCAGCTATTAGCTTCTTTAGCAATAATAAAGCTAATAAACAAACAACCTCTGTACTGTATTCCACGTTGGTCTCAGAGGCTTTGTTCACTGGGAGGTAACAGTTACAGTTAGCTACTTTGGCAACAGGTAAAGCAGGAAACTCTGCGATTAAAGAAATGAGACTTGAAGCTGAGCAGCTGGAGGACATCAGAGAAAGCACTCTGCAAGATTTTCACACTCTTAAAAAGAAAAGTACTAACTAGAACCATAAAGCATTCTTGTCCCCATAGCAGAACCCTTCTTGATTCCTTGTAGAATATTTTATAAAGGTTCCACTTGGAACCTATTCAGAGGGTTTTACCTAGAACCCAACATAAAGGCTTATACATAGAACCATCTGCACAAGTTTCCACCCAGAACCCCTACAAAGAAGTTCTACAAAGAATCTTTCTATGGAGTAAGAGTTCCACCCAGAACCCTTTCTAGGGGTTCTTTTCAGAACCTTTCCACCTTCTAAGGGTGCTAACAAGAACCTATTGAGGGCTTCTATAAAGTACTTTTTTATATTGTAAGGGTTTTATCTAGAACACGCTTGGGGGCTTCTACTGAGAACCTTTTTTATATTCCAAGGGTTTAATCGAGGTATCAGCTAGGAGCTTCGGTTAGGGTTAGGAACCAACAGGGTTAGGAACCAACAATCCAAACCTCAAACGACGTCTCTTGCTGCAGGTTCCACTGGCTGAAGGGTTCAAACCGGGAGAGTAACACCACAGTCGAGTGGCACATTCCCCCGTCGGCCCCCAGCGGCTCCTACAGGATCAAACACTTCGGGCACTACAAGGAGATGAAAAACTTCCGACCCGTCATCACGCCCTATGAAGGCACGTCCGACGTCTTTAGAGTCACCGCCAGCTTTTACTACCAGTGAGACTGTCGAGTCCTCCGATGTCACAGCTCAGACCATCACCAAAGAAATGACTTTCCAGGACTCTCTGTAACATCTCTGGTGTCTCCGAGACCTGAAACTGTTTCACAAGCTCTCAACACACATTACACACCAGCGTGTTAATCAACTATCATCCTGTGTGTGTCAGAGTGCCTCAATTCACTAATTAAGGCAAAACATTTCCCCTTTTTAAATTAAATCTGTTCTTAAATCACTTCTATACACAAAGACCATTGGACAGAGTATTTATTGTTTGGAAAAAGGGCATAATACTGAGATTAAATATGAAAATCTGGACATTTAATTCAGAATTTGAGACTTTTTTCACTGCTTTGAATCAAAAATGTAGAATGATTTGAGAAAAAAATTGAGAAAAATGTAGAATCTGACTTGTTTTCTTGCACAAATAAAATGTGAAAAAGTAATAAATAGTTTTGTCCATATAATAATAAACCAGCAAAAACTGTTTAATTTTTTTAGTTTGGGGATAGAGGGATAAAGGGATTTCCAAAAAACACCCAAATAATAAAACTCAGTCATTATCTACTCACCTTCATGCTGACTGAGGGTCGGGTTTATTTTGTCAGTCCAGTCCAGTTTTCAAACGTGGGAAAAAACCAAAATACAAAGTGCCTCCATACTACTCGTCTGGTGTAATCCAAGTCTCCTAAAGCCCCGACGTAACAAAACCAAAATGACTAAAAGACGTAATAACACAAAACAACATAAAAGGTGTAACAAGATGAATATGATGTAACAACAGTTACTAAAAGACATGAGACAAAAATGACATAAAATATGTAACAAGACAAAAACAACACAACAATTCCTAAAAAGACAAAAACAATGTAACATGACATAACAAAAACTTCAAAAGTAGCCCAACATTATGGGAAAACTGCAGATCTGGCAACCCTGCACGTTGGCGATATCGTGGTAGCAAAATGGCGGCTCATCTCTGACCTTTTGACTGACGCCTCACTTGAGCCAATAGGAGCTTCCATGTCCTGCCAGTGAGAGTCTGAGTTGACCTGTCTGCTGTCTCTTGTGTGAAGACAAAGCCATATTTTAATATGAAGCTAGAAATGATGTAAAATGTGTGTTCTGCTAATTCTAAAATAATAAAAATGACAAAATTGAGTTAAATCAAAAATATTTATTTTAAACTTGTCTGTATAGAAATCTGTCAAGCAAACCAGAGCTGCACAACAACAGGGACATTTTTAACCATCACAGCATGAATCCATGTAGAGCTGTCGAGCATGAACAAGGTCAAACATGAACACTGACGTGGTTCAGAAAACCGACATGAGACTGAACCTGTGGAGGAGAAACGACACATCTGACCACACACGTCAGGAACAGACAGAACACTGAGCTCTCTGGAGGTCAGACCGGTCTGGTCTCACCAAACACTCACAGTGTCCTCAGTCATTTCAGCCGGACTTACATTGTGAAGAGACGGCTCGTCATTTTAGACAGAATATAACAAAGAAAAAGGTGTCGGTGACAAATAAGGAGCCACAAGGTCTGAATATGACTAGGACTTTCACCCAGGAGACAAAAAGTCATTGTTGACCTATTTTAACTTGTGTACAGAAGTTAAAGGTCCAGTGTGTCAGATTTAGGAGGATTTATTATCAGAATATGTCAGAAATGTAATATAATATTAATATATGTTTTCATTAGTGTATAATCTGCTGAGTAAGCCCTTTAAATCTACAGAGGAAGCAGCTCCTCTTTCATCGAGTCCGCCATGTTGAACCGCCATGTTTCTACAGAAGCCCAGAACACACAAACTACACACTGACTCTAGATACACACTTTCACATTTTTCAGGAGTTTCGCAGCCACTGTAGGTTCTCCTACATGCTCTGTGCATGATTGTTTTTCCACTTTGTCCTGCTCTACTCTGCTGTGATTGGCTACTTCTTGTCCCTGTGATTGCCATTAGCTTCACACAGGACACAAAGACCAGTCTCCTGGGTGAAAGTCCTGTTTTTGCTAAACTTCTCCCAAGTGCCAGTCTACACTCCCACTCACAGCCAATCAGAGCACAGCAGGGCGGACTGTAGTGGAACAGTCTTGAAAATCAATAACGTACTCGGTTGGTTGTAATCTACAACTTCACTATTAGATGCCACTGAATCGTACACATTGGTCCTTTAACTTAGGTTACTTGAGTCATGCACGTCACATACTTACATACGTAACTTAAAGCCACTACAAAGAACCTTTGTATGTTGGAGCCCCCTGTGGACAAACATGGTCGTGCTTCCACTGTAAGAACCATGAAAAAAAAAATGACAAAAATAAAATGACGTAAATAAAAATCTCCTGTTTCTTTTTAACTGGCTCACGTACGAGTCTCTGTAACTTTGTGAAAATGTGAACAAAGGCTCGTTTCATCTGATAACTGTAACTGCATAGAAACAGACTATCTTCTCGTGGAAAGTCTTTTAACTTATGTGGGTCATACAGAGGCATCAGTAATAAAAATGAGACACTTTTATAAGCGGTTAAAAACTCCTTGTAGTAGCTTTAAGTTAAAGAATGAACCCTAACATATGTTCACCCAAACCACCATCTTTTCCTAAACCTAACCTAGCAGCGTTGGTGCCTAAACCTAACCAAACTGTTTCGCAACGTTAACCATGACGATGAAAGTCACCTGACTCCACAGAAGTTAATGGGAAGGGCTGGCATATCGCCTGCACACAATGTGAAAGTGTAAAGTTGTCTCATTAGGAAGGAGACTCTATTTGGTTATTTGATAACGTTGGTCACTTTGCAGATTCAGATTAATGATACAAAAAATAATCAAGTATATATCTCAGCCTTCACCAGCTGCAACATTAACATGATGCTGAACACATTAATCCAATAATCTATATTATTCTGGCTCATTGTGCATAATGAGTATTTTTACTTTTGGTACTTTTTTATGTTATGTCACATTTTCAATTATCTGTAACAGAGTATTTCTATACTGAGGTATCACTACTGTTACTTAAATGATCTGAGTACTTCTTCTATCACTGAAAGTTCTTGCAGGCTGTATGTGGTACCTCTGTCGACGCCTGTAGTTACGACGTATCCTCATAAACTACACATGTAAGTAAACTCAGGTCTGCCTCTACAAACAGACCATGATGCATTTTCACACATAGACTCTGAATAAAAATAAATTCCCTTTTTTCCATAAGTGCTATAATATAAATACAAGTTCAAGAATACTGACATACAGTTTAATAACCATATTTTGTCCATTGCATCTTTGTCCCAAATGTTTCCGGTTCAGACACATATTTCAGTGTGACAGCAGCGCGCTGGAAACACATCAATCAACAGTTTTTTACGTAAATATCATCTTTTGAGAAATCTGCTAAATAATTCCGAAAATATTGTTCAAGATAATCAAACCCAGAGTTTATGGATGTGATGTTATACTTTGAACGCACAGTATGTTAAAGGAATAGTTCAACACATTGGAAAATGGAGAAACCAGCCTCTCACGTCTGTAAGGTAAATAAACAGCTTGAGTAATGGTTCAGATTACAGCTCACAGGTTTCTGTGATACGTACAGATACATATAAGTACGAACTGGAGAACAAGATGGAACGTGGGGGTAACAATTTGTAATTTTCTAAAAAAAAAAGATTGTTTTTTTTTAAACTACTGGGCACCTATTTTATTATTACAGGGTACATATGACCATATCCATATCAGTGCTTTAGATTACAGCCTGCATACTGTTAGTTCACCTCAAGTTACTTTTAGTTACAGAGTAACTGCAGGTTATGTTGACTGTAATCTAATTGATTTGGTCATATTTACCCAGTAATAATAGAATATGTAAAAATAAATACAGTATAATTTTGTTGTTTGTTGTCATTCCACCTCGTTCTCAACTAGCACAGCGCTAGCATGAAAAACTTATGCTAATCTATTATTGTAGCTTGTTATTGCAACTTGTTATCTTAGCTTAGCATAAAGACTGGAAACAGGGGGAAACAGCTAGCCTGACTCTGTACAACGATGACAAATGTTGAACTATTCCTTTAACCCTCACACGACCATCTTGTTGATGTGAACGATGACAAAGCTGTTACATGGGAATCTTTCCAATTTCCAACGTCAGCTAATCATAGCAACATTTTACTTTTCTCTTTTCACATTGTTCTTTCTAGTCGTTCAATAATTTATAGAGCTGTAATGATCGGTCGATTGAGCAATTACTCAATTGACAGGAAATTAATCGGCAACTATTTTGATCATCAATTAATTAAAAATGCCAGTTAGTCTCTGGTTTTAGCTTCTCCAATAATGGTTTTTCTGCTTTTAACATTTATTATATGAATGGATTAGTCAAGAAAATAATTGGCAGATTAATCAATAATGAGAGTCAATATTTTCAGTTGTCTCAGTGTTTCATCATAAAATCTGCCACCATCCATTCATAAACTCTGGTCTTTGTCCTCCACGACTGATTAAAGTGCTTTCAGTTTGACAAACACACATTTAGTCACTTATAAAAAATGCTTTGGTCTGTTAAATCAAACAAGATGGAAGAAATAAACATTTACAGTTCAGAGTTTTACCTCCAGAAACATCCTCGTCCTCTCAGACTGGAATAAATGCAGTTGTAATCAAAATAATTCAGATTTTGAAGATGTGGGTAAATAAAATACACACTGTAAGATGCTGGTATGTAACAATACAGAGGAAAGTTTAAATTTTATAAAACTCTGCTGGAGTATTTACAGTTTTTACAAATGTTCAGTTTGGAGAAGAAGTCGTGAGAAGTCTGTTATTGTCAGAAATGTGGACGAATGTACTAAAACTTCAGATGCACCAAAATACTGACATGTTACATTATATTTAACATGCACTCAGCTGTGATGTAGCCTGTCAATGAAAGCTTCGCTCAGTCACAAAGAGGCACGTTAGGCGCGTTGAGGGGTTGAATTAACGTCATCATGCAGAACCCTACGTTAGATCATGTAGGAAAATGTTTTTAAGGCTCTTTTATGCACCGTTTACATACAAAAATAGATGCAAGTGCCAGTTTCTTCCATGTGTCCTTTAAATTGGCGATGAATGGTAAGAAGTGCATCCACTAGAGGGTGCGCTCAGAGTCGAGAGTTACACCAAAGAAGAAGAAGAGTCAAAAAGTTCTGACAACAACAAACAAGGCATCGCTGGAGGAGGTTGTATTAATGAACCTCTTAAGAAAGAGCGTGTCGTGCTTGAACTTCTGGCTACACTGCCCCCTAATGACCCCCGGTGGTACTGATCTGTGTCATTCATATGTGCAGAAATACAGATGAAATGAACGAGTAGAGACAGGAGGCTCCTTAACTAACATTTAGCATAAATGAGCCTTTAGAGGGACATGGAAAACAGCATTTTTAGGCTAAAATATACACTAAGTCTTGAGAATTGGGACAAAACCGGATTCTTCAATTATGCTGGAAAATATATTTTAAAAGATCAAACTTTATTGAACCTTGTAACAGGCTAATCTCCTAATGATTTAATTTTTCATTAAATGTAGACATCAACTCTGTCAGATTTTCAATTTGAGCAGCTATTTTATTTTTCAAAGTGTCTCAGACCCTCTCAATGTTCATCAAAATACACATTTTTAAACCATATTTCTTATTGATCTTTGATTTAGAAGGACTACAGAGTTGACATGTTATGGTTGAGACACATCTAACAGATATATTATTTAATGAATTTATCTAAAAACATAAAGTTTACCAGTGCTTGAGCAGTATTCCTGCATTTTTTTAAACCAGGAAGTGAGATAGGGGTCCTTAGGGTATAGCTGACCCTTTTTATGCCTGATTAAATCTGGTTTTTGTTGACAGAAATCTGGGACACAACTTTAAAGATGATTATAGTAGCACATTTTTACACCTGTGTTGTCAGCAGGTGTTGTTAGTTTTCGATTTTGAAGGATTTTAACACGTTTAAATAGTTTGAAGTTGTGAATTCTTGTCTGGGACAAGAGGCTGTTTTCTGACACAGAGACAATTAAAAAATTTAATCATTCAAGCAAACCAAAACATTTCACAAATTGCATATATTTCAGATAAATAAATCCTTAGAGAATAAATTTTCACCAAAACATTTGAAGTAGTAGGTTGGTATTAAATTTTTTTTTTTTTTTTTCGGTAGGACATGATTTGCAGTTCTAAAGACTGGGTGATTTCTAACATTAGCATGTTAGCATGTTAACATTCTAGCATTAATGTAACATTATTATGACATTAGCACTAATTGTAACATTAGCATGGACAGAGTCAGGCTAGCTGTTTTCCCCTGTTTCCAGTCATTATGCTAAGCTAAGCTAACCAGCTGCCGGCTGTAGCTTCATATTTACTGACAGTGAGTGTCGTTAATATGAACATCTGACTATTAGAGAAAGAAAGGAGGAGGATTTTCTAAAATGTTGATCTTTTCTTTCAGATCAACATATTTCTTTAACTGCTCCTGACAGCCTCTACCAGCTTCTGGTTTCTGAAAATGGACCGGATGGATACGTAATGTGCTAATTAAGAGATGATAAAACAGAAATCAGCTGATGAACACCATGTCAGAGTGAGTAAAGGAGTGAAAAACTGACCAAGCAAGATAAACTCTAGAGCTATGCAGAGAATGGAGCTGGAAAATATAGCAGGAAAAGAAAAAGTGTATTTGGTGCATCTCTACAAATTTCTTTATGTAATCCTGAGAATAAAATCAAACACAGTCCTCCCACCACTTCCTCTCCTCTGAACTGGGACATACAGTATGAAAGATCTTTTCTCCTCTCAGATAATCACATGGATAGCTAAGGGATCTTCTGTTCTTGCCTCTCACATGGTTTTGGTGACTTCCTGTTTGCTGAGGAGGACTTCCAGCAGGCGGAGTTTAGCCTTGAGCTGTTTGTATTCCTGGTATTCTTCCTTCATCGGAGTACGGTCCTCTTTTTGACAGATTCTGTCGGTAAACACATGAGTTAAAATTGGCTCCACGTCTGGCAGAAGTTAAGAAAATTTAAGTATGTTGTACTAAAAAGTAAAAGAACTCTTAAAGAACTTTTACTTTTTAGTACAAATTGTATTTTTACAGTGATATTCATGCTTGTTTTGTCTCTCACCTTCCAGTCTGACGGTAAAACTCGTCCTCAAACTCTCTGAGAACTTTACGCCTCATCTTCTTCTCTGCTCTCGTCTCCCGCAGACACTCCAGCAGCTGAGACCTGGTTTAATGGAGGACAGAGTTTAGAGGTTAATGAGGACAACGGGGAAACACTGGGACATGTAGTTGGACAGACTGTGCAGAAAGTCCAATCTCAACTCCAGTGTGGAACAAAAAGCTAAAAGGCAAGGAGGCTTCACCTGGACAAGCCAAGCCATAACCTCATTTGTAATAAATGACAGACATAGACCTGGACGCTTCGTGCAGGTTGGCCATGGTGAGAGCCGGCTGTTGATGGACAGCTTTCACCTCGTCTAACGGGGACACGAAGGCCGGGTCGCTGTCCCGGTCGCTGTCCTCCTCACCGGCGGCTATCCGGGTCACTCTGCAAGGGGGCGGGACAGGAACTTCGTCAACAGTTGTGGAGCTCATTGAGTCTTCATCAGAGCCGTCCTCTTCCTCCTGAGAAACAGAAGCATTCGCAACAACATCAGGAAAGTCAACAGAGAAAGAACACATCTGGTTTTAGATGGTTTCCAGCAGTGGACCTTAAATCCTGTCCTGAGACAGGCACTAGAGGAGAGGTCATGTTGTAAATAAATAAATAAAGAGTTTATCCTGCGTATGTTGAGCACAGCAGTGAGGGTTTGGTTTCAAAAAAAGAAAAGTCCTGAACCAGTGAAGACATCAAATAATGTGGATATTATTTACATACATGTACATTAACTAGAGTTGTGTTTGTTGCCATGGTATTCAAACTGCTAAAATTAGTATTTGATTATTCTGTTTTTTTAGCTGCGACCAGCAACTTTATGAGTCACTCCATCGATCAGTCGGTTGGTCTGTCGGTCAGTCAGTCAGTCCACCAAAGTTCCCCAGCCTGTGGTGGCCACAGTTTTCACTTTAGGAAGCTGAAATTTAATATGGAGGTCAAATGTGTATTTGTGTTCATACCAATTGGCTAAAAGGGGGCGTGGCAGTGGGAGTGTCCTATAACAAAAAGGTGCAAAACTTTAAAATGGATTTATGTAACATGATCAAACACATACACAGTTTGTCGTAGAGTCTTGTGGGAGGCGTCACTGGCCTCAACAGAGAATATTTCAATGGTGTGAGTGATTCCCAAATACGTTATGTTAGCAATGCCATGCACACATGGATGAATGCATGTGAAGCTGCAAATTCACATTAGTTTTTTTGTTTTTCCCCCACTGGCTGCATCTGTGTTGCTCGTGCTGCCGCTGTTTTGTTGTGTCTGAGTTCAGCTCGCACTTAAGTTGCTGCCGTTGCTTCTTCCAGCAGCTCACCTGCTGCTGCACAGCAATACCATAGATAGATGGATGGACGGACGGACAGACGGACGGATGGATGGATGGAGGACGGACGGACGGACGGACGGGACGGACGGACGGAGGATCGGATGGACGGACGGACGGACGGATGGACGGACGGAACAGATAGATAGATAGATAGATCTTCAATCTACAACAATTACAGCAACAACTACAACAACTATGTGGGTGCAAACCTGGCCACTTTGTTGCTAGATTTAGCAACTTTTCAGCGACTTTATCTCTAAAAAGTGACACATTGAGCAACTTTTTCCACCAACAGCACCAGCATGGAACAGCAGACAGTGTGTGTGTGGGGGGGGGGGGGTCTCTCACTATGGTGGTGATAGTTGGGCTGGCACACAGTAAACGTTTTGATCATCTGGTATCTGTCGTACAGCGGCTTCACCAGGTTCTTCTCCTGTTTAGTTCCCTGAGAGACAAATGGACAGACAGACAGACAGACAGACAGGTTTTAAACCTGTGCAGTAACACTAATATTGGAATGGTTTTAATTTAAAACTCAAGCCCAAAGATCGGTCCAGCACATCCTGTTACATGTTGAAAATATGGTCATCAAATGTCATTAAAGGCATAATCTGCAACATTTTCATTAAAAAAATAATCTATGTATAGACTCACTTAAACAGTATCCCTCTCAGTCCTGATGGCAATGAAGGAAAAACCCAAAAGTTCCTGTCAGTCACTATAAAGAGAACGGACTTCCACAGATCACTGTGAATGGACCAATCAGAGGCCAATACTATAAAAATGGAATGTGGGTCATGACCCATCAGACAGCAAACAGAGAGCCAACAGAGATCAGTGGAAATGCAGACTCTGGACTGAGAAGTCTGCTAAACCTGGACGAAATTTAGTTGAAGCTAAAAATCTGTAGATTCTGACTTTAATTTTAATATAATTAGAACATATTAAAGTTTCAGCAGGATCTCCTGGACAGATTTGTTGCAAAGATGCTTACAGGTTTATAGTCATGTTTTCATGCTGTTCTTCATATTGGCCACTAGATGGTGCCGTAACTTCATGTGAACTCACCGGTCGGCCGTGCAGACTCTCAAAGTACAGCAGACATTTCTGCAGAGTGATCTTCTCCAACACCATCTGAGCCTGAGTCATCTCCTGCACACACACAAAAACATACAGTAAAAAGAAGAAGAAAATGAACAGAGTTTGGTGAGGATGCATGTTATCATATTAGTTTTCACCCTAGTAAAAAATTAAATGGAGACATACCTCACACAAACACACTTCAGAATAACACAAACTACTCCTGTGAGAACAACAGAAGAGGAGGATAAGATGTGGAAGAAAATGAAGAGTTTGGTGAGTGTCGGTGACCTTCATGTTGTCGGGCAGACCCAGAGCCTGCCTCTTCTCCCTCAGTCGTCTGAACAGAGACTCCACTGTTTCCTCCAGGGTGGGTTTGTGCTCTGACGCCCCCTGCTGGCCAGAGACGTTTTCTGGACCGTCCTGCTCCTTCGACTCAAACACCGACTGTCTCAGTCTCAGCTCTGCACAAGATACACTGCATTTACTCTAGGACGGTGCTTAAGTACAAATTTAGTAGTTACTAGTGTTTTCTTTTCATGCCACTTTCTACTTCTGCTCCACCACATCTCAGGGGAAAATACTGTACTTTTTACTCCACTGCATTTATCTGACAGCTTTAGTTACTTTATAAATACATATTTTAACATTCAAAACATATGAAGAATTTATAAAATATGACAAAAGGTGATGAATCAATCTATGCAAAGTTGACCCCATGACACACTTTGAATAACAGCATAATGAAGCACAAACGCATAAACAGAGAACACAGAAGGTTTGGGAAAATAAATAGAGGGAAGTAATACAGAAATAAATACAGTTACAGTTTCAGAAATGAATTAATAAATAAATTAAAATGGGAGACCTTTGAGCTGTTTGCGAGCCTTCGCTAGTTCACTCATCACTCGGATCATCTCTGGGTTGGAATATTTATCATTGTGAGACGGCTGAAATCAAGAGAAACATCACAAAACCATCAGCATCATTTCTTCCAAAAAAATAAAAAAAAGGCACAAACTAAATGTCTTTGACACCTGAAAGTGAGCAGAAAGACGGCTGAAGTAAAAGGTCTATATCAAGTGAAAGTTAGCTGATGAGGTAGGCGTGGCTAACCTTAGTTAAAACTAAAGCTACATGTAGTTATTGACTTTTCCCTCGCTCTTATTTGTTAATGGAAAAAATCCATTTAGATGAATTCACATGTTGGTTATTCAATTTGTAATTTCACATAATCACAACGCTGATTCTAATAAAGTTGCTTCAGGAGCAACAACAGACTGTGAAAGTTGTGTAACGTTCCAAAAACAGCTGTTTGTAACGTGCCACAGGTAAACAGGTGAGTTGGTAACAGGTGACAGGATGATGATTGGGTATTAAAGGGGCGTCCTGGAAAGACTCAGTGGTTCACCAGCATGGATGGGGTGAGGTTCACCACTTTGTGAAAAACAGTTTAAGAACGTTTGTCAACACAAAACTGCAGGAATTTATCTATCTGAGATGGACTGACGCAAAGTGGAAAAGTGTGCTGTGGTCTGAAGAGTCCACGTTTCAGATTGTTTTCACTAATCATGGACGTCGTGTCCTCTGGGCTAAAGAGGAAAAGGACCATCCAGATTGTTACCAGCACTAACTTGTAAAGACAGCAGCTGTGATGGTTTGGGGGGATTTGGAGCCACATATGCTGCCATCCCTGACGTCTGTCTCAGAGACGTCCCTGATTATTTCAGAGAGACGATGCACAGACACATTGTGGACGTGTTCCAACGGAGTGGTTTTGTGCGGTGCATAAAATGATCTTGTCTTTGTACTGTATTCAACTGAATATAGCTCAAAAAGGATTTGTGAATCATTGCATTCTGTTTTTATTTAGCGTCCCAACGTTTTTGGAATCGTAGGTTGACAGCAGTTGAAGACAAACAAACAGATAAACTCGTGCTGAAGGAAGTCAGCTGATCAGATTTCAGTAGCTGTCGTCCCATTTCATGTGATTTGTGATTTTTTTAAACTACCTTGTAGTTCATCTCCTGCTCAAACTGATCCTCGAACCTGCGGACCCTCTTCTTCAGGGTCTGAATCTGTCTGCTGAGGAACGGGATGGAGGAGGGACACTCGTCCTCGGAACCCTCCGTCCTGTCCCGTCCCCGACACCTGGACACAGACACAGAAAAAGAAAGAAAGTGAAAGTTTAAAAGTCACTGAACTGTCACAACATCAACGCTTTTTAAATTTTGCTCTGCATGTAGTTTATTTTTCATTTTTCTCTTTTTAGTGTTGGAATACCCGCAATCTGTCCCAAGACCACTTTGTGAAGGTCTCTGTCTCGTCTTAGCTGTCTTAAATCAACTACATTCTGTCTAGACACCCATCCAACAAGTCCCAAGTCTAGTCCCACTTGAGGGCGAACAAGTCCAACGTCTAGTCTCATGTCCAGACCATCAGGTCCCAAGTCAAGATCCCAGTCAAGAACAACAAGTCTCAAAACAATAACAAATCCTAAGTCAAGAATAAAAAATTCCAAGTCAAGACCAAGAAGTCTAAAGTCAAGTCCCAAGTAAAGACTTAAGGTTTCAGTTTAGGTGGTCATGATTACAACTCTGACTCTTTAATTTAAACAAAAATAATTTGTCTCATTTTATTACCACTTTTATTTTGTAGTTCCGTCCATCATTGCTATCAGTAATCATAAACACACACAGTGCAGCTCTGTGTGTCCGCAGGGCGGACGTTTAGCTCAGCTGGTAGAGTCAAGGTTCAAAGAGACACGACACGGCCAAAAGTCTGTATAACAAAGTTTAACTGAAAATGTCGTTCCTATAAACCAAGGGCATGTGAGGACATGAACAGCTAGGCCAACGAGTCCCAAGTCAAGGTCAGCAGGTCCCGAGTCAAGGCCAACGAGTCCCAAGTCAAGGTCAGCAGGTCCCGAGTCAAGGCCAACGAGTCCCAAGTCAGGGCCAGCAGGTCCCGAGTCAAGGCCAACGAGAGCCAAGTCAAGGCAGCAGGTCCCGAGTCAAGGCCAACGAGTCCCAAGTCAGGTCAGCAGGTCCCGAGTCAAGGCCAACGAGACCCAAGTCAGGGCCAGCAGGTCCCGAGTCAAGGCCAACGAGTCCCGAGTCAGGGCCAGCAGGTCCCGAGTCAAGGCCAACGAGTCCCAAGTCAGGGCCAGCATGTCCCGAGTCAAGGCCAACGAGTCCCAAGTCAGAGCCAGCAGTCCCAAGTCAAGGCCAACAGTCCCAAGTCAAGGCCAGCAGGTCCCAAGATCAAGGCCAACGAGTCCCAAGTCAGGCCAGCAGGTCCCAAGTCAAGGCACATCCGAGTCAAGACATGATCCCAAGTCAGGGCCAGCAGGTCCGAGTCAATCCCGAGAGCAAGTCAAGGCCAGCAGGTCCCGAGTCAAGGCCAACTGAGTCCCAAGTCAGGGCCAGCAGGTCCCGAGTCAAGCCAACGAGAGCCAAGTCAAGGCCAGCAGGTCCCGAGTCAAGGCCAACGAGTCCCAAGTCAGGGCCAGCAGGTCCCGAGTCAAGGCCAACGAGAGCCAAGTCAGGGCCAGCAGGTCCCGAGTCAAGGCCAACGAGTCCCAAATCAGGGCCAGCAGGTCCCGAGTCAAGGCCAACGAGTCCCAAATTAAGGCCAGCAGGTCCCGAGTCAAGGCCAACGAGTCCGAGTCAGGCCAGCAGGTCCCGAGTCAGGCCAGCAGTTCCCGAGTCAGGCCAACAAGTCCCAAGTCAGGGCCAGCAGGTCCCGAGTCAAGGCCAACAAGTCCCAAGTCAGAGCCAGCAGGTCCCAAGTCAAGGCAACAAGTCCAAGTCAAGCCAGCAGGTCCCGAGTCAAGGCCAACAAGTCCCAGTCAGGCCACAGTCCCAGTCAAGCCAGCAGGTCACCAAATCCGGTCAAGGCCACAGTCCAGTCAAGCAACAAGTCCCAAGTCAGAGCCAGCAGGTCCCAAGTCAAGGCCAGCAGGTCCCAAGTCAAGGCCAACAAGTCCCAAGTCAAGACCAACAAGTACTCGGTCAAGGCCAACAAGTCCTAAGTCAAGATCAACAAGTCCCAAGTCAAGGCCAAAAAGCCTCATGTCAAGACCAACAAGTACTCGGTCAAGGCCAACAAGTCCCAAGTCAAGATCAACAAGTCCCAAGTCAAGGCCAACAAGTCCTAAGTCAAGATCAACAAGTCCCAAGTCAAGGCCAAAAAGCTTCATGTCAAGACCAACAAGTACTTGGTCAAGGCCAACAAATCCCACGTCAAAAACAAGTCCAAAATTCATGGCCAGCAAGTCCCAAGTCTAGTCTCAAATTCAAGACCCACATCACAACCACATGACACAAGCCAAGATGAATAAGTTTTAACTAAACTTCTCACTAACAAGTCAGTTTGTCCCTAGTCCTTAGCCATAACTAAAAGGTTTCAGTGTAGTCTCAAGCCTGACCAGTAAAAAGCCCAGTTAGCAGACAGACAGGTAGACAGAGCAGTACAGTCCAGGTAGCAGACAGACAGGTAGACAGAGCAGTACAGTCCAGGTAGCAGACAGACAGGAAGACAGAGCAGTAAACAGTCCAGGTAGCAGACAGGTGAGACTCACAGCATGTACTGCTGGCTGCAGGGCGGTGACGGTGCCATGTCGGGGTCAGAGTTGAACCTCAGGCTGTGGCTGAGGCTGGAGCAGCGTGGGGAGGGCAGGGGACTGGTGCCGCCTGCCAGCAGCTGAAGGAGAGCTCCACCTCCTCCTTCTCCCCATCCTCCTCCTCCTTCACCTCCTGGGCTGCTCCTCTGGGGGGAGTAGGGGGAATGGTGGGGGCTGGGGGGCAGTGCTCCGTCAGGGGTCTGGGGCTGCTGACCAGGGTGGATGGTGGTTAACGGCTGGTGTCTGGGAGACTGTGGAGGTCTACTCAGAACCGTCAGCAGCTCTGTAGACACAAAAGGTATATATAAATATTTAAGTAATATTTTAAGTTCCTTTAGCTTTTATAATCAGTATATAAACTCTTGATGGATGGTTTATAACTCATTATAATGCAGTTGTAAGGAGATATAAGGAACTCCATAAGTGTTCTCCAACATGCAGTACATTTCATAGCAAGGTTTGCTGTAGACATGTACATTATAAATTCTCCTATGAAGACATATTTTATAAATAACTTCTGGTAATTCCGAAAGGAACTTGAGAACCCCCTCAATGATCACTGACCACAACAACCTCATAAATTGCCACCAGATCCAAGGTCATCTACACCTGAAGGGTCAAGAGAATCTCCACAATGATCAAAAGAACCACCTTAAGGACATCCAGAAGCTCCTCTAGAGGCTCCTCAGTGACCGCTAGAACCACCACCAAAGTGACTCCTGGAATCACCTGAAGGACCAATAGAACCTCTTCAGTCACCAGCAGAACTGCCTTAAGGATCTCAAAAAACTTCCTCCCTGTATGCTAGAACCATCTTAAGTTCCTAAGACCTCCAAATTGCTGCCAGAACCCCCTAAAGGTCCTCTACACCTGAAGAACCAATAGAACCTCCCCAAGGACTGATAAGACCACAACGAAACTGAGAAAAGCAGCAAACACTGACACCAGAGCTGCTCCAGAGCCTCCTGAGCAATCGCAAGAACCTCCTAAAGGCAAACTAAAGGTCCTCTAGACCTAAGAGACTGACAGAACCTCTCCAGTGACACCAGAGAACATAACAATTGTTACTGATGTACATATTTGTCTCTGGGTAATCTTTTCAGCCAGTTAAAAACATGACTTATTGTTTTTATGGGATATAATTTAAAAATTAGCCTTTAATTAAGAATGTACAAAGCAGCTTTAATAAAAAATATGTTCTTGTTGTCATGAAGGAGACCTGAGTGAAGAAAAGTGACATGTGTAAAGGCAGATTTAGATGCAGTTGAGTGCATCAGTCTGTGTGTCTCACGTGCTGCAGAATGTTTTACTTCTGTTCTATAAATAGCAGCACACACAGAGCATGGCTGGTGGCGTGCTGTGCAGAACAGGCAGAGTCATCACAAAGACTGATGCTACTTGACAACATGAATACGTTACTGGACCGTATGGACTGCAGGCGGTATATTAACTATGTCGGCTAATGAGAGCACAGCGGACACACAGTGAAATAAAAACAGGTGTCAGTGTCTGAATGTGCTGCTGGTGCAGAGGTCTGCTCAGCTCCACACCAAAAGATTTCAATTATTTTCAACCTCTGGCTGTTCCACTGACCTACTTAGATTTTAGAAAAGATGTTTTGACATAATGCTCATTAGCATATAGTCAGAGATGTCAAAAGTCCATACATACAAAAAAAAAAGACTGGTAAAAGTAGAAGTACTGATTCAACCTCTTTACTGCAGTAAAAGTGAAAAGGTTCAGCCTCTGAAGTAAAATGTAGCTCTGTTACATTTTTTACATTATTTTCGTCTTGCTAGAACTTTCCCATGCTTTACGTTGTTTTTCTCTTACGTTATTTACTTTTTTTTTGTCTTGTTTGTTGTCTTTTTTTTGTCTTGTTACATTTTATGCATCTTGTTAGGTCTTTGACATCTTGTTGGGTCTTTTAAGTCCAGTTACTGTAATTAATCCCTCTTAAGCCCCACCCCTTTTCTGCTGTGTGCTCCAATAACAGTTGATCAAGCTTGGTTCTCTGTGGAATGTCAGTCAACTTCCTCTTTTACTGTTTCCTGTACTTAGAAACGCTGTGTGCTTGAAGATGGTTAAAAGATGCTGCTGGATGTTGTTGCTGTCTGTAACGCAGACGTAGTGAACCACACGGTGCAGCAACGCGACACAGCAATCGTACACTCCGGCCACAAAATCACCGGGGCGTTCATGGACAATCTGTGAAAAGTGCTGCCTCAACCCTGGCGAGGCTTCAACAGAGACCAGCAGAGACAGCAGAGACGGTGGGATGTGGATGAATGGAGGGAGGGAGGATGGAAATCTGACACCAACACTGTGAGCCACTGCTAGTAGAGGAGTAGTAGTAGTAAGTAGTGAAGTAACAGACAGGAGTAATAGTAGTGTAGTGGTGTAGTTTAGTTGAAGTATTTCTGCTACGACTCTTATTTACACGCTGACAGTCTGTGTCCCATGATGTCCACACTGCTGACAGAGGGCTTAAAATATGTTGAGCATGTCCATCAGTCAGCTGAGTAACTGAGACAGACAAACAAGTGTGTGGACAGATGGGTGAGTGTACCTGGAGGACTGTTCTCGTCCACGGGGATGCTATGGCAGAGGGCCAGCGTCTTCCCCTCCCCCCTCCCCCCTCCGTGCTCCACGGGGCCACAGGGGCTCTTCTGCTCCTTGGTACCCAGGGCAGGGGGGCTCTCCTCCGGGGACGGACCCAGCGAGGGCCCCCCTCCACCTCCAGCGCCTGGAGCTTCAGCAGGGAACTCTGCAGGCAGAAGCAGAACATGCCAGACACGCTGATCCAGAGATTAGTCTAGTCCCAGAAGGAAGCCGTATGAAGACTTGTAATCCAGAGGACAGTCCAGCTACTGGGACATGAAGGACAGTGAGCTGAGTCAGATATTTGCCAGACCCCAGCGTCTGAAACACCACATGTGGAGGAGTGGCACAGATTGTATCAGCAGCTGGATTGCTGTTCAGGACTACAGACCAAAACATGAGGCAATTAACCTCCTGTCCATGAATTAGTCAGGTATCATCCAGTGACTGAGGCAGCTCTTCCAGAGATTAGTCCATTGCACTCCACATGCAAGTGAACATTCCAGAAATACAAACGTTCCTCCCTCTTCCTTTGGCTTTTTTCTTTATCTGTCTTCACTCCAGCAATTAGTCAGTCCCAGTAATTGTAGGAATTTTCCTCTCTCCTTCTGTTTTCAGCATGTGACAGTCCAGGAATTAGTCCTCTCCGGTGTGGCTGAGCTGAGAGGTTTTTGAATTTTCATCCTCTCGTTCTGCACGTTCACTGATGGTGATGAAGATGATGATGCTGGTGCTGCGCCGGTATCCTCCCTCTCTCCCTCCCTCCCTCGTTGGATTACTCATCCTCAGGCCTGTACAGGAGGGAGGGAGGAGGCAGGAGGAGCAGAGGGAGGGAGACATATGAGAAACATGAGGACGCCTCTCTCTCTTTCTGATCGTGAGGTTTTTCCCGCATCAGTGGGGGATGGGCTTGTTGCTGACATCACTCTCTGTGTGTGTGTGTGTGTGTGTGTGTGTGTGTTGTGTGTGTGTGTGTGTGTTTTCAGTCTCATTCATAAAAAAGCGATGAAGAGGAGGAGGAGGTGTAGACATGCTTCTCCTCAAGCATCCACCAGCAGTTTAACCCCATAACATCCCCTTTTATTTCACCTTCAAGAAGATTTAAAGGGATAGTACGTCCCCAGTTTGGAGAAGCAGCAGGAGTACTGGTGTAGGAAGCTAATCAGTGTCCTGGTGTGGACAGGTTCAGCTGCAACACGTATTTTAGACACATAAAAACATCTATATCAGTTTAAGTGTACGCTATATCTTGAATATTTTCAGCACAGACTTTTCTGACAGGAAACCACCGTTATATAAGACAAACCAACCAAACTCCACTAATAAAATCACTCATTTTACTTCACAGGACACAGCAGCTGCTGAGTATCACGTGTTAATTTGTATAAACACTGAGAATCTGACAAATCATTTTCATGTCACAGCCTCATGACGTCGCATTAAAAGATGAAACTACAAATTTGATGACCAATGACCGCTAACATTAGCATTCAGCCACTTCCTAGCTAACATCACTGTTTGATAGTGTCACATGATATGTCAGGAAAGACGTAAATTAATTCTGAATTATCAACACACACCTTGGACACGTTTATTTAAGCCTGGCAGTAAAACACACTGAATGTAATCGAGCTAATGTTGGCTAATGTTACCGTTAGCTGCCCTGCTGTCTCTGGTTCAGTCGTAATGTGACAATGTAATAATGGAATAATATGTTTAAAATGAGTGTTTTTTTTTAATTTAATTAAATAATTAAATAAATAAGTAAATAAGTTAGTGCCCTACTTGATCCACCCAGTGTTTTTCTGTTGTATTTATTAAATGTAGGCTATATAAATAAGGATTTATCAAATGAGTTTATATCATCAATAACAACAACAAAAATCATGTCACACCTAATATGTGTTCCATATGTTATACATGATGTTCTGTGGCTGAAACAAAAGTTAATTTGCAAAATTATATCTATTTTAATATGTTGCAACCTTTCTCTGACTGTGTTGCAACCGTCCCCCAGTCTCCCCTATGACTATACTTCCAGTACTGTGTCAGAATAAATACGACACAACAAACATTTCATGCTGATGAGTTCAAACTCAACTTGATCAACAATAAAACAAATCAAATAATGAAATATCACACATCCTGTTGGCTCATAAATGAACTCAAGTTTCCAAACGTGCTGCAGATAAAATATAATCTTATTAGAACTTACAGACCAGTGTGATCCAAACTTTACAGCTGCTCCAGGCTTTTATCTCTGCTCCTGTTTCTGCAGAGTCCTGCTGTCAGTCTGACACAAACTTCACTGAGAACCTGAGTAGAGTTTGGTTTGAGTTTGATGCCGCAGAGGAAACAAGGGACATCTGCAGCTGCTGCGGCGGTAAGAAGCAGACCTGCTGCAAGAGTGTAGAGAGTCAGTCATATACAGAAGGAAAATGAAAAATACTTTGAATTATTTCAGGTTTATTGTTCACTGCATGTAGAGACAACCGTTTGGCAGCGATTTGATGAAATGCTCACCAGACTTCGTTTAAAAACATCGGAGATTGACCTATTCTTGTTTGATACGAATGATACACAGCTTTTACTGTGACTTCATTATATTTTTCAAATCATTTGAGTGTTCAGCAAAAATCGGCATTTAACAATCCTCAAAGTAACTCTTAATTAACCTGTTAAGTAACAATGTAATTTCAATTTCTGTCATGGTTCATTCATGACGGCCAAGAAAATGCGACTTCACTCTCGCTTTACTGTACTGAGTGTAAGCCGACTTTCTCAGCATGACCTCTAGATTTAGAATAAAGTAAATAATTACGTTGACACGTTGTGAAGCAAAACAATTTAAATTTGAGGCAGAAACACGTTTGGTGTTGATTTCCTCAGTTAAATCCGAGCTGGTTGTTTTCTTGATTTTTAATTATATTTAAAATGTATAATGTTTATTTTTCCTGTTTGTAATAAGCTGTAATCACTGCAGTGAGAATATTATTAAAGCAGGATGTGCTTTTGGCAGCGGTTTGGGGCATGGCTCGCCAGACTCCTTTTAGAAATCATGCGAATTTAGGCATCTTGGTAATGAGTAACAAATACATCTTTGTAAAACAGGTTTGAAATATTATCCCAAATAGCTTGAATCTTTGGTCAAATACGGCATATTAATAATCTTTCAACCCCAACATTAAAAAGATAAATGCTTAATGTATACTGTATGTAAGCCGAATTTCTCACAATAAGCTCTAGATTTAGAAAAGACCCCTTAGTCTTATTGACGAAGTTTGAAAGTTTTCTGAAAAACAAAATAACGTTAAATTGCCAGGATTTATTTGCTTTAACATCATTTATTTGTTGTTAAAATACATATTAAATAGAGCTATTGTTTGGGGGCTGAATTATTGTCAAAAGGATAAATTTACATGCATACCATCGATATATTTATTAAGAAATATATTTATTCGAAAAAAGTCAAGTTTTTAGTCAAACTAACACTGAAGTGCAGCTGCGTCAGATCAGAGTGGACACACAGTGCCACCTGGCGGTCAGCCTGCAGAACTACATGTTCATTTGAAAAGAGAGTTTCACTTCCTGGTTGACCCACGTGAAACGTGTGTGTGACGTTTTCAGGGACTATTACACTACAGATACACGTAATAGCAGTTAATCTTCTGTTTTGGTGACTGATGTCCTTTTCTTTTTTACTTTTTTTGTCATGTTTATTTTTGCTCTTTTGCCCTCTTAATTATTTTTTTTAAATATATTTTATTTTTAATTAATTTACTGTTAGCTCCTTAACTACCTCACATCTGTTGGTCAGACTTCACTAAAGAACTTTAAATAGCAGGTTAAGAAATATTTGAATGGAAACACCACGTGCTCTGTGTGTGTGTGTGTGTGTGTGTGTGTGTGTGTGTGTGTGTGTGTGTATATGTGGTGGGGGGCGGGGGAGGGTGCACCCTGTGGGGTGGCTGTGTGAAGAGGGAGGCGCTCCTGACGTAACAGCTATTCTGCAAAAAAAATCCCACAATCCTTCTCAGGTGGCACCCGGTCGGACAGAACCGGGGTCCAGGACCAGAATCTGGGTCAGAGGAACAGGTCTAAGTGGTTCTGGTTTATACACCAGGGTGGTAAATGTAGCATCAGCCAGATGCTGGTGAAATATGAAAGTGGTTGGTAGATTTTATTATAAAATAATAAAATAATGTAAAATAATAATTTACTGATGAGTATCTGGTGAAAATGATGTATCTGTCAGTGGTCGGTGGATAATCACGTGTTCGTGGGTTACACCACAGTGTTGGTCAGTACTCACACTTGAGTCTGGTGTCTCTGATGTGACACCGTGACTCTGAATGCATCACGGCTGAGCCCCTTTAAATAGAAAAGTGAGCATTATTAACGGATGTGTTACAGACTGTAACACATCTAATAACGTGGGAATGATACAGAGAAGATTAGCATGGCCCCTGGCGCAAGGATGACACGCACAATCGTGAAACGTTCTCACTTTTTAACAAAAAACATGATTTTCTAAATGTTCTCACTGCTGATTTCTGTGATATTGGTGTTTTGGTAAAACGGCGCCCCCACCCGCGCATCCGCTTAGTTCAGGCGGAGAGTGGTACTGCAGCACGGGAGAGAAGCTCCCTCCCCGAAAAACAAAACATAAAACCCACAAAATATTATAAATTCAGTAGAAGTTCTGTTAGAATTTGACGAGGGAAGAGGACGAGAAACTACAGTACCTGCAGAAAGCGTTTTGTTGTGTCTTGGTGGTGCTTGTGGAGAACTCTCACCGGATTGTTTTTTCTTTCTGTGCATGTCAGGTTAATGACAAACACGGTGCTGTCTGTGAGAAACCGGAATTAAATTTAAACTATCCTTTAACACGGGCTCTTTGGTGGATTTTTTATTTGCCGGTTTACAGGAGAGGCCCGGAAAGATTCAGAAAAGCTGGCGGATGAAAGATGTTTGGTCCTATTGTTCAGTAATCAAAGCCGCGTTCTTATCTTGTTGTTTTTATGAACGGAGTTCTGCAGACACACACACGCTCGGAGCTCGACTGTGCATCCGGCAAAAGTGTCCAGAAGGAAACCCGAGATCTGCCAAATTTTTATCTGTACACACTGTATGAAGGTTCAACGCTGTGTTAAGATCTGAGCAGGCTTAAGGACAGAAAACACCGGAAGATCACCGGTTGGTGTTACAATTATCACTCTCGCGATAATCTATCATGTGACAGTTTGACTGCATTAATGGAACTTTAAGATTTAAGAACTTCTGCACCCAAACAACCTCTGTTCACCTGAGCTTCACGCTATGAAATGAGGAGCAAAGCCCTGGTTTTTCTAATTTTTTTATTTATTTATTTATTTATTTTTCAACAGATCAAACTGCTTTGGCAAACTTTTAGCATTTTGTTTGTAACAGTCATACCCATAAAGCTTTTATTGAACTGAGAGACAGAGCGAGAGTCAAAAAGTTTCCTCAGCTACAATAGCAGCCACTGTAATAATAATAATAATAATAATAATATAAAAATAATAATAATAATAATAATAATAACAATATACAAACAGCTGAGACATCATAAAGTACTATATTCCCAGTATATACAAATAAATCAGTGACACTCAAACTTTATCACACAAACTCATAACCACAAAATATCACTAAGAATCAATATGAACATTTCTTCTTCTGGTCCAAACACGTCTTTCTTCACATCAGTTTTTGCTCTGATTGTTATTTTTATATTTCTACTGAAGCTCAACATTAAAATTAACTTGGCACACAGATATCAGATTGATATCCACATGTTAACATCTTACTCTTCGAACAGAAGAGAATAAAAACTAAAATGTTGAACTGCTCCTTTTAAAGCCTGGCTGCTGTACTCTGCTGACCTCTGGTGGTGAAAATTGAGCTAGACAGTATTTTCATGCAGAGCTCACACAGAAGTTTACAAAAATATCACCACAGATTCAGGCTGCTAACATGAAGGCTCCGCACCAAAGTGACACAACTATCAGCTGCTTTTACAAAAGGCCACAAAATCTAAATATTATCTGAAATAAACAGATGAAACTCTTTGTTCGTGGAAGAAATAGAAACCTCAAAGACTGCACATGTGCTTCAGCTTTACATTTCTAACTAGAGATGATCTTGGAGTGTGGAGGTTTTCCTTCTTGTTCCGTCTGTTTTTTGGGGGCAGATATTCAGGATGTCATGAGAACCAACGCTTCAGTGCCAAGTGACGTGACGGTACTTTTATATTTTTTTTATGTATTGTCCCTACTTGGGCTGAACGATTTTGAAAAAATATCTAAATGAATGATATTGCAATGATGATAGTCATTATTCTCATTTTCCTTAAAAAATAAATTAAAGGTCTGATTTTTGTGGCAATGCAACTGCAATGATTTGTTGATTAATCAATTAGTTGTCAACTATTAAATTACTTGGTAACTATTCTGATAACCGATAAATCAGTTTGGATCTTTTGTTTCTTAAAGAAAATTTTTCAATCAGTTTTTCACCATTTTCTGACATTTTATGGACCAGACAACTAATCTATTAAATATTGCCAGATTGATCACTAATTGAAAAATATGTCCAAGTGCGTGAAAAATTTTATTTGCTCCTGCAGTTTCACTGCAAATAACTTGACATGCATCACAGTTTTTTTAAAAAAGCTGCCATGAAATCAGGCATGTTAATCTGCAACAATCCCCAAAAAAGCCCGCAAAATCCTAAAGGGACTGTTTCTGTTTCTACTGTGATGTCGAACTGGGTATCAAGAATACTACATTTCTATTTTTGTGACATCCATAGCAGATGTACTTGCTTTAACGCCATGCATACTGCACTCCTTCGTAGTGTTGGTTGAGTGAGTCACATCTGCAACTTCTGCTGTGATCTCAACTTTTAACAGCATGGAAACCTCCTTCAGTGTCACTCTGAAGTTCTCGAGGAAGAGTCCTGATAATCTGACTGAACGTTCTTTTTGTTTTATCTCTGTTCAGCGTCTTTTTCATTTGACACAGAAGCTGTTTTGGAGGCTGCTACAAACAGGGACTCAACCTTCATCATCTTTAACAATGAAATATGCTGAGTAAGTGTTCAAGTTCAAGTTCATTGAAGTTGGAAACTGTAGACAGAACACTGACTACACTGACATGCACAAAATACTCTGTTTTTTGCCCTTATTGTGAAAATGAAAATTCCACAAATATTCCCATTTACATGCAGCCGTGCATACTTTAACATAATGATGCACATCCTACAATGTCTATATCAAGTACAAAAGCCTGTTGATACGTCTTTCATGATGTTTAAAAGTAGTTGTGTTTCTCCTCCCAACCAGAAACGTGGGCTTTTCTGTTATACGCATCTCTGCCCCCAGCCTTGCAAACTGTTCCACAAACTGCGCTGTTGCCCCCATGTCCAAAGACTGCTCCTAAAATCTTAACAATATCGACAAATCCCACGTGTCTTAATCTGAAAATGCTACATTCAGAATGTGGCCTTGTTAAATATAGTCAAATGAAATGTACTGTTCACATAACCTGTGTCAAATTGGGAATTTGTTTGGAAAACTGCATGTTATCATAGTTTTACTGAGGTCAGTTCAGTAGCTGTCGTGGAGCTTTCCATATCATATGATCTTCATCAGCAGAGGGAGTTTGCACATGCACCTGCATGTTTCACTTTTCTTTTCTTTTCAAGCACTTAAAAGATGTCTCATCCATGTTGGCTGTAAAGTTCAGGTAGACGGTTGGAAACTGTCTCAAGTCAAGTAGAATCTCTATCCGTGGAGGAAGACTGTGTGATTCTTTTGGTGACATTGATTTCTGCAACCTCTCACAGCTTCAGATTAGAGTTTGAGATCTGTGTCCAAACCCAACGGGTCCCGACAGGTTCGGGTCGGGTCAGGCCTTACTTCTCACATCAGGTTTGGACTGTAATATATTATTTATTTATTTTCATTTTTCACCCCAATTTCGTCATTGCCAATTGTAATTCCATGCATGTATTGTCCCTGTCACTGAAAACTCCTACTGTTTGGTGCATAGGGGGAAGCTTGTTAAGAAAAAAGTCGGGTTGTAATCAGGTTCGGGCTGAATATGCCAAAGATGGTCCGGTTCGGGTTAGTTTTGGACAGAATTTTTTTGGGATCGGGCCTCGTCGGGTTAAACTTTTCAGGCACGATTAAAACACTACTGCAGGTATCTCATCCTCACTCTTCAACATTTTTTGTTTTTTGCTCCAGCACGAAAAGATGTCCTTATTCTACATCCTGCTCACAAAGCTGAGACTAGCTCAACAGTTGTAAATGAGAACAATGCCAGAACCGGTTTTAATCGCAGATATGGGCAGTGATTCAGAGGTCATGGAACCAGTTATTAAAAAGCAAGTTGATCACAAGCCTTCAAACACAAAATGAGACCAATCCTGAAACTTGCTCCATGTTGAAACACTTTCAGCTCATAGGAAATTCAACCAAGTCGTGCATGTGTCTGTGAGGGTGGAGTGTTTGCGCATGTGTGAAAAATATGTAGGAAGTCTTGGAAATATGTACAAAACATCTGTTTTCATGCTATGACCCAAAGATTCACAACATAAAGAATGATAGAAAGGAAAGTTTAAAAGTAGAAATGTTTGTATCATCCAGCTGCTACACCCAGATGCCTTTCTGTCTTTGGATTTTAAAAGTTCCCGTAAATGAAATGAGAAGTGAAGGCATCATGGTGACTTCGAGTTTGTCTGTTCAGTCTTGAGTTTGTTCATCCTCCTGTGGTTTGTGACATCTGTTCGTCACTTGGACCACAGCTTCATCCTGCAGCCATCAGTCATCCATCCAAACCCGGGTTCATCAGGTCGGAAAAGCCCCTGAGGACTTCCAGAACCTCCTCCAGACCACAAAACACAAACACCAGACTTCACAGGACAGGCAGTAGTATTAGCAGAAGTATGACCTCCCTCTAAGGGGTCAAAGGTCAAGTGTCAGCCAGTGATCAAGGACACTTGACAGGAGTAGAGGCTTCCCATTGGCTGCAGAATGACATGGTGTCTATGATGTCAATAGGAGGTATCTGAGGGGACGACTCAAAGCCTTTTTGGAAGCAGAAAAAACAATCTGATTCCACTTTATGATTATTTTCAACCATGTTAGGTCAGTTGTTGCCAGAGCTGAATTAACCTACTAGGGGCCAAAAGGGGCCAAAAATGAGCTGTGGCCCCCAAAGAGACCCCAGGGCTCAAGACTAACAATGTCCCATTGTCCTGTGGTTGATAGAAAATGTGTAACTGGTGCTCAGGGTTATCATGACCAGAATTTGAAACCTCAATTAATGCTTGTATAAAAGAACAATACTCGATACCTCTTTCAATACTACAGCAAAAAAAAATCCTTGGCATACTTTTTTAAATGAACAAGCTCCACACAGTGCTGGTACAGAAAAAGTCACTCAGCACTGTTTTGCTGTTGTGGAAGCCAAATTTCAGACAGACAATAATAACTGAGCTAAACTGGGGTCTTGAATGAGCACTTGGATCATTTTCAATAGCTTCAGTATTTTGATACGACAAAATGTGAGTAATGTATTGTTTTTAAACACGTGGTACTGAAAAAGTATTGATACTTTAATAATTTTGACAACCTTAGTGCTGAGCAAATGACAAACTGAACTGAGCACCGACTACAACAGAGCGCGTCCACTCATGCTGTTGCTACAGTCACGATCTGTACTATAGTCCCTTTTACAGTTTGTAAAAAATGAGCAAGATGTGTGTGCAGTTTGACAACCGAAGTATGGCGGACCACAGCAGCTTGTCAGTGGGCGCTGTAAACATGATCAGTTTTGATTGTGTCCTCAGTCCAGTCAAAACGTTTAATAGCTTGCAGCTGTAGACGCCACTGATTGCTCTGAAACGGTCGTGATCCTGTCGTAATCCTGTACAACTTAAATTGACCAGTGGATTATTGATTCTGACAGCCATACATGCAACAACCAGACATTTTGGTGATTTTGGTGCTTGGTAAGCATCTAATTCAATGTTTGCAGCTTGATAACTCGTCTGGATGACTTGGGGAGACCGATACTTCTGTTACAAAAATACACACTCAGCTTTTTGATGACATGACCTGTAAAAGGATTGGTTACATTCGTGATAGTTAAAATTGGTGAGTTAGTCAAGAGCCCTGGACCCCATCCATAAATCGCGTCATGTTAGTGTAATATCAATGACTTTTTTAAGGTTAAAAACTAAATGTTGACAGAGAACCCAAAATTAAGACAGGGCCTCACTTGCCCATTTTGGTGGTTTGATAATCCTTTTACTTGGGGAAGCACTTTGTGACGAGATATGCCCTGATCCCCTTAAGATTTAGCAGCTTCAGCCCCTGGTGGCTTCACTGATTATCACTAAGTACCATCCAAGCTATTTTAAGTGTTGCAGCAATATATGGGACAAAAAAAGCAAGGCCTGTCCTGTGCAAAGGACTGCTGATGGGGGAAGATACCCAAAGTTTAGCTGCAGCCAAACAAGGAATCAGGGTTGTTCACTCCCAGGCATTGTAAAAATGTCTTTTCTGCATTGTTGGCACTATTTTCTTGATAGATTGATCATGTTCCAGAGTTCTGACAGCTCTCTAAAATCAGATAGAGCTGCGATGACTTTCTGCACTCATGAAAATAAAGACCATGCTTGTATCCTTTTGCAGAAAAGGACCATGTATGTGTTACTGTAGGATTGAATTCCTGCTCTTAAAGAACTGATAAGCATTTGTCTTGCAGAAATTTCTGGGACATAAAGCAAGACCCACACTATGTGATGGATTGGCAGTGGATGGATATAAGTTCAGCTGCAGCAAGACAAGGAATCACTGTCAAAATACACTGCATGCGAAACGACTCCGGAACAGCTCCGCCACGGCGTCGGAGCCGTTACGTTTCAATTTTAGTCAATGTGTCAGCTCACACAATCTCCGGTTCCGCTGTGAAATGGCTCTGGAACAACTGCGGCATCCGACAGCCCTCCGCAACACATACGCAGAGCTTCTATTTTTCCCGGACGCCGGAGCACGGCGCATCAAGCAGCACAGAGCAGATTGTGCCGGGAGGGAAGTCGGCTACAAAATACAAAATAAAACCCCGGTTGATTTTCAAAATAAAATACTCCGTGTTCACCGTGGATCGGGTTTCATTACAAGAACACGTCATAATGGGCGGGGCCGACCTGAAGTCAACAGGTCAGAGGTTTTCAGGCGTCTTTTCACCCCGTTGACACCATGGATGAGGAGAAGTTGATTCTGGAGATCCAAAATCAACCAATCATTTATGACACCTCACACCCTTTTTATAAGGACACCAACAAAAAAGATGCGGCGTGGAATGCCATTGCAGGAGCAATGGGAGTGGATGGTAAGTTTGTAATTTGGTTCAATAATGTTGTTTGAACCCAGTGCGATCTCGTGCGTTTTCGCGACACTCGGTGTCCAGCGGAGCCGCACCAAACAGATCACAAACGAATCATGTGTGAGTTGGTGGACGGCGGAGTACGCTGTTGTTCCGGAGCAGAGTCGTTCCGGAGCCGTTTCGCATGCAGTGTATTTTGACAGTCAGGGTTGTTCCAGGTTTAAAGACTCCACAGGATTGCAAAAACGTCTTTTCTTCCTCATGGGCACATTTTTGTGGATGGAGTGATTGTGATCCAGAGTTCTGACAGCTATCTAAAATCTGGAGAAGCTGGGATGACTCTCAGGATGTAAAAGTCTGCTGGGCTTGGAGAAAGGGGAAAACTGTTGAAGTGGTCAGGTGGTTCGTCTCATCCTTGAATCAACTCATCTTCCAGCTCTCAGGTGTTCTGACAGGTCAGGGTTCCTCCGATAAGATGGAACAGACTGCACCAGTTTGACCAGTGAAAGGCTTCCACTATTTTTCAATATGCTGCCTCGTGCATCACTCAGTACTCAAATCGTTTGGTGAGACAATGTGTCAGCAAAACACTGAGGGTCCAAAACAACCCAGGCAAAGTCACAGTAAGGTGCTCTGTGTACAAATGTCCTCCAAATGACACGTGAAGTTTGTCTTTGTTCAGCCTGGGTAGAATTTATCCTCTTCTCAGATTTGGACCTCAATGTCAGCCGTAGGATGGCTGGCTTTGGGTTTGGATGTGAGTTGGACTAAAAGTCATAATCCCATCCGGAGTTGTCGTCCGGTGGTGGCTCGTCTGTGTCCTCAGGGAAATTGTCGAAGTTACTAGTGTCGGTTGGAGAGGAAACCTGGACAGAACAACAGGTTGGTCAGGGGCCTAAAATTAGTTTGAAATCTCTGAGAACAAAAGTTTATGTCAACTCACATCAGGCGTGATGGGCGGAGTCAGAGTTCCTTTCCTCAGACCCTCCCAGTTAAATCCTTCAAACCACCTAAACACAAAGAGAAAAATAAGTTTAATCTTGTATTTAGATGCACATGGACCTGAAAACTGCAAGACAGGTGAGAAACCAACTTGTCTGGTTCGAGTCTCTGAATGGTTCAAAATTAGGTGCACAAACCAGAACAGAACTGGTTTCATGTTGGTGGAAAAGGCCTGTCATTCTTTATCCTCCAAAAAGTCCCTGCTTGGGGGATAGTATTTTCCAAAAAGTACAGGAAGTGGTGGTGGTGCATTTCTGATTGATTGAGAACTTTTTTGAGCATTTAATTTTAGCCATTATTTAAAAAATTTGCAGCTGCAAACCATTTTTTTTTTGTTCATTGTGCTTCGACACATCAACATGGAGTTACAAAAGAAAGCAAACAACAGATGAACCACTGACCTTCCAGCCCAGGACTTATTGAGTATTTATGCTGAGAATGAAATCCAAAGATGGTGTCATAGCCTTTTTTTTTTTTTTTTTTAAATCCTAATCTTTTAGACTTGGTGGTGGAAACAGACAAGAAGCTGAAGGAACATTTAGTTCTTTGAAAAGTAGTTCCTGGTACTTTGAGTGGAAATGCAGATATACTATATTGTAATTTTGGTTTGAAACAACCAATTAAGTGTCAGCTTCCTTTGAACTCACTTACTTGTGCTTCTGGATGTCTTTGACTCCATTTTTCAGGTTTCCGAGTTCTCTCTGAGGGATTATCTCTGTTGACATGACAGCTGACAGTTATGTCAAGGTCAAAGATTTATTCTGGAGATGAAAATAAATGCTTTGGACTCTTTAGTTGATCTGAGTTGCTCAGGCACACAGCGCCACCTACCTGCAGAGCTTCTTGATGAGGTTGGCAGCGTTTTTGGTGATCTTCTTGGGGAACTCGATCATGTCGATGCCTCTCAGGATGATGTTGTAGGTTTTCATCGGATCTGGACCTGAAAACGGTGGACTGGAGACACACAGAGACACTGAAGGACACTGAACAACAGCAGTTCAACTTTTCTGAACTCCACTGTCCCTTCTCTGTTTGTGTCCTCACCTGCCTGTCAGCAGCTCGTACATCAGGATGCCCAGAGACCAGTAGTCTGCTGAGACGTCATGACCCTTGTTGAGGATGATCTCTGGAGCAACGTACTCTGGCGTTCCACAGAACGTCCATGTCTTCTTACAGACACCGATCTTCTTGGCAAAACCAAAGTCCACCTGGAAAAGACAAAATTGCATCTCCACATTCACTTAATTTTTAATATTTTCCTGTTGGATCGTGTGAAACTCTCACTGGCTACTGCTGGACCCACGCTATCTCAAAAATGTTGGATATGTTAAGTTTTTTGTTCCACTCAGAAGATGGAAGCTACTTAGCCTAACTTGCTATCATTAGCACTGATTCCCACTAGATCAACCTTTTTGTAACTGAAGGCCCACTTATGACTTCTTTTACCAAATTTCTGCCAGTGGATACACCGTCATATCACCCAACCTGCAGCCCACTAGTTGGTGCCCACTAAGGGGCCATGGTCCACTGGTTGAGAATGGCTGCACTCGATGTCAGTTTCCACATGTTGGATGTGTAATATGTTGTACTTTTCTGAGTAAATACAGACGTACCAGCTTGGCATATCCCCGGCTGTCCAGTATGAGGTTTTCAGGCTTCAGGTCTCTGTATATGATGCCTTTGGCGTGCAGGTAGGCGAACGCTTCGACCACACAGGCTGTGTAGAACCTGGTGGTTGAATCTTCAAATGAACCCCTGAAATACAAAGAGTTAAAAAAAAAAAACGTGAGACACTGATGGCTCTCAGAGATCTCGCTGAGGTGGCTGGACTGTTTTTTGAACTGAGTGTCCATCTTTTACTTCCTGTTCAGTTTTTTTCTGTCTGCAAACACTTAACAGAGACTCACTGTATTTCAGACGCATGACCTTTTCACACAAATTCTATAAATAAATAAACTTCCAGGTCATAATTTTTCCTGTCTATTTTGACTCTGACCAGTCTCTGCTTTCTAAAGCCACTCGGAAATCAACGTTTCCGGTGTGAACCTCCAGAACATCCAGAGAAGTGTTGAAAACCTGATCCCCCAACAAAAAAATATTCACAAGCTAAGAATTCATACAATGTCTCAGTTAGTTTTAAAGGGACACACACACTTACAGAGACACTTGAATGTGTGGGCCGTTCAGGTGACCGTGAGCCGTCAGGGTAATCCGGACACCGCGCCTACTGACAAAATTTCTCCCAAACGATTGGTCCAAAATGTGTCAATCAGTATTTTGGTATAGGAGTGTAAGACCTGCCCCCAGAGGCAGATCAGCCAATCACGCTCCTCCGGTGCTGTCCTGGACAGCAGATTGCCAGAGCTGGTCTGCATCATTGTCTTTTCAGTTCGTTCTATTTTCAAGTATTTTTTTTTTTTATTTTTACATTCTTTCTTTTTCAGCTCATACCAAACAGAGAAAACCCTCACATTTGAGCGTCTGACACTAGAAAATGTTTACTTGCTTTTTTCTGGTCAAAAAATTAACATTTTTATTACATCCATTAAAACAATTTCAAAACTGATTCTGAGTGACAAAAAATCAAAGTTTCTTTTGCTTCAAACAGTAAAAACAGTAAAAACAAATGAACCAGTGTGAATGACGTGGTTACCTGTCTCTCAGTATGGTCCACAGCTCTCCTCCCAGACAGGCCTCCATCAGCATGTACAGATATTTACTGTCTTTGAACGTCCGGTACAACCTGAACAAAGACAGACAGAGACTGTAACAATTATTTTCGCAATTAACCAATTAGTTGTTTGGTCCATGAAATGTCAGAAAATGTTCATCAAAGTCCAAGATGACATTCTTAAATGTCTCATTTTGTTCACAATTCAAACATATTCAGTTAACTGTCAGAAAGGAGTAAAGAAACCAGAAAATATTCACATTTAAGAAGCTGAAATCAGAGAATTTGGACTTTTTTCTCAAAGAAAGGACACAAAATGATTAATCAATAATCAAAATGGTTGATTAATTGTTGCAGCTGTGAGAGATGTGGTTGAAAGCTCAAGAGTGGACTTTAGGACTACTGGAATCTCTACATGAGCTACATGAGCTAACGAGAGCATCAGAGAGAAGATAGTCTGTTTCTACGTTTATTCTTGATGCCACTGGATCAGATTCTCCTTGAAATCCAATTAAGCCACAGCACGCAGACCTGAGGACATTTTCCCAGACAAAGTTAAAAAGAAACAGGACGAGATTTTTATTGAGATAATTTTATTTTTGACGTTATATTTTGTAGTTATTACGGTAGACACACTACCACTTTTGTCCACAGGGGGCTCCATAATCTACACAAGTATTAAAGTATCATAAAAAAATGAAGAACCAAAAGAGTCGTTCATGTGTCGGTTAAAAATGAACAAATCACCTCCTGATGACGATGCTGACCTGACGATGAAGTCGGAGTGCGCCTCAGTCATGATGTGCTTCTCCGAGCGGATGTGTTCCTGTTGTCTCGTGTCGACAATGTGACGCTTCTTCAGGATCTTCATGGCGAACGTCTTCGCCTCCTCATTCTTCAGCTGCACCTGAAGACAAAACAAAAGATCCACTCATTTCTACCTGTTCAGGTAATATTCTGGTCTGCTGTTCAGACTCAAACCAGCAGAGAGTTTTCAACAAGTGTTGTGTGTCACAGCCGGATAGATCTTCATTCACTTCAAACACTGACACTTCAGTTTTTGTACAGATGAAATAAACAAGATGTAAAAATTGAATTAGAGCCCTTTAGAGGAGCTGGTACATGGATTTTATTACCTTTGGGCAGAGCCTGACCAGCTGTTTCCTCCTGTCTCCATTGTTTATGCTAAGCTAAGCTAACCAGCTGTTGGTTGTAGCTTCATATTTATTGTAGGCTGTACACAGAGGAGTCAATCTGAACATCTAAGTTTCAGAAACAAAAATGTAAAGAAAATGTAAAGTTGTTGTGAGGGCTGCCCTGACCTTCATATGATGGAAAATTAAAGAGTTAAGTTCAGGGTCAGACTGGCAGTCTGGAGGTCAGAGGTCAGGTTTTTCCTCGGAGCAGTGTTACACAATGACTAAAGGACTAAAAATACCTCCAGAGGCATGATGGGAGACCCTGAGCGGGGATTCCTTCCTGTTTTTGGGCAAACCCTCTGCAGGGCTTCCCCTCTGACCTTCAGTACCCTCAAACCCCGCCTCCTGCGGCAGAGAAACCCAACCCCTCACCCCAGGGGCTGCAATGCACCACCCACTACATCCACCCCTCCTTTGCTTTTTCCATCCACCTCACACCTTGTGTACACTGAGCGGATTAATACGATCTAATAAATCAAATAAAATTCAATCAGCTGCAGTGGAGGCAAAGGAAGCTCTGGTGATTATCATCTGAGAAACTCATTAAGTCTGAGAGAAACTCGTTAAGACAAAATAAACTCATTAAAGCCCAGAAATTTAATATCTGAGGAGCTTGTTACGCTTGAAAAATGATGACTTTACTGCAGCATGAGAAACAACTCTGCTTCACTGAGGTTCTCTGGGTTATTTTGGTTCCTTACAGAACCACAGAGGATCTCTCTGCATCACATGATGACTGGTTTCCAGTTACCAGCACTGATACTTTGCTGGAAAGTTACTGCAAATAGCTGAGCACACACAAACACACACAGACACACACACATCTGTGCAGAACTGGGGACAATAAATCAGATTTCTGAACCATAAAAATGTGGCAACAACATGAGTTTGTTTCAGAACCTCAAACTGGACTCAAAACTGTGTGAAACTGGCCTCAAACTTCGTCTGAAGCTTCTTGATGCAAAACTGGTTTCAAACTAATCTGAAACTGGTCTCAACCAAATCTGGAGCTGATCTGAAAATAATCTGAAATGATTTTCATTTGAAACCTGGTCTGAAATGATCAAATTAGCTGTTTAAAAAGAAGCAGTAGGAGAGTTTTATTCAGATAATTTTATTTTTGACTTGGAGGCGCCTGTGGACAAAAGCCACAGAACAAAACAGAATCATCAGAATAGAATCATTAAGTTCCTTCAACTATCCTGAAACTGGTTTGAAACTAACCTGAAACATCCAGTCTCTTCTGTATCACCACATTAAGGTACAAACCTTATTTCCTGCACCTTATTTGTGATCAATCTGTTCATGTAATCTTATTTCCTGTAATCTGATATTGGATAATGTAATCAGATCGTACCAGCTCGACGCGGCCGAAGCCGCCGACTCCCAGCGTGTCGATGATGTTGAAGTCTGTCAGCTTCAGACTGGAGAAGAAGGCGTTCTCTGCCTCGTACCTGGAACATACAGAACACAGGGATGCCTTCACTGAACACAGGAAAGTTTCAACATTTTCCAGATATTTTGAAAGATGAACCACTTTGCTTAGGCCTTCCTCAATTAAAAAAAAAAAAAAAAGGGTTTTAAAAGTGTAAAAAAGAGGCGACCGCCCCGCCTCACGTCTCACTGTACCTGCAGCATTTGACCACGTGGAAGAACGGGAACTTCTTGGAGGTTTGGATGGAGAAGGAGGTGATGGGGAAGGAGGAGGAGGAGGGAGGAGCAGGGAGGCTGGTGATCCGCTCTCTCTGCAGCCTCGCTGGGATGGGAAGCAACTCTCTCATCTCCAAAACTTATTGAATCCACCAGTATGAGACCAGACAAATGTCTTTTCTGAACCGTGTGGCTTCGTTTACTCAACTTAATCTCCAAAGAACTGGCTGAGAAATGTTCTGGAACATGAAACGACTTCAGGAATATAATTTTGCTAAGTGGAATTCTACACACCCAAATTTGCTTTCGGTTCTCACGAGAAAGTTCGACACAGCATCCGTAAGAGAGCCTTCTCAAAGGACGAGCTCCACTTCCAGTTCACATGGTGAGGGCCGGCCCGATGGTGGCAGAGGACGTACGAGGTTCTGGTCTGGTGCGACCGGCGGCGCAGTGGGGTGGCCAGATCCTCCAGCTCTGTGCGCAGTAAGGTTACGAACGAGGACGATCCTGAGCTGAGTGGAACACTGTCAGAATCCAGAACAGACCTCCGAGGACCACATTGCCAAAACTAAAAAATATCAGAGCTTCTTCTGAGTCTTGGACAATCTACAACATTTAATATCTAGACTGCTGAGGAGGTTCACGGGTGTCTCACTTGGAAAACGTCCAACTGAGCACACTCAGATCAAAATTATGACTGAGGAAAGCCTCTGAGAGGTCTGTCCTTTTTGTCAAAACAGCATCCACGTCCGCTGCGGCTGAGTCCTGTGGGGTGTAATGACAACCTGAGGACCCACATGGCAGGACGCTGCCACTGCTGGTATTTTTAGCACTTGGAAACATTGCTTGGAGGTTCACCCAGTAAACGTAGCTCAGTCATTAAACAGACTGACAGGACGCTGCAGGACAGACTGTCCCGACCTCAAAACCAGAGGACACAAAGAAGAACTCACAACATTTATCAGGGTTTTAGAGAGCCTTTCCCTCGGTTTTCCTGTGAACATGATCCGTTCCCAAGTCGTCAAGCTGAGCAACATCTGCAGTGTCATCATGGTCTTTACTGGAACAATCTTGCGTCCCGTAAAGGGATGTCAAATTTAAAACAACCGCATTGAGCCAGAAGCTCAAATACATCCACATATCAGATCCAGTCCAAGATCCAAATCAAACCCTAATAAAAACCAGTCCAAAATGTCGAGGGTCAACTCTGTTTCCATGAATATTACATTTATATTCTGCTCATTTACAACAGCAAGTTTGTTTGGTCAGAAGATTGATCACTAGTTGAAAAATAGGCCCAAACGTGTGAGAACAGGTGGAGCACACGTACGTACACTGAGACAACTTAAAATTTCAAGGCAAAGGACCTTTTCAAAACTCAAGTTTTTGAAATAAACTTTAAAAAGTTTTGCTGACCTATAATCTTTGAGTGAAATTATTTACTTTTCTTCTTTAGATGAACTTGAATCTTTGACTTTTGAAAATATTAAAATTTTAACATTTACTTTTACTTCACTGAATTTACTCTTGTTTTTTAAAACAATGTTTTGAGTTTATCTCAAGAAGAAAAGTCAGTTATCTCAACAAAAGATGGAAAACTTTTGCAAAACTTAAGAATTTGAGTTGGGCTCAAAACTCAAACATCTACTGTAGTCCACTGCACTGAAATTTTGAGTTTTCTCAACTTTTTCAGTTTTACAATGTAAGGTGCAAAAAATAAGTGTTTATAAAGATGCCTATCAGGTTAGATTTTTAAATAAAGTTCACTCCTAAATAAATTTCCTGTTGGCACTCTTTGACATATAACATGATTTTTACATTTGTGTGTGTGTGGTTTTGGGTGTATTTTTTGTTTGTTTGTTTTTGAGATAAGAACAGCTGTGTGGAGCAAAAATCTCAGGTTAAAATTAAATCTTGACTGTTAGCAAAGAAAACACAGTGATCCTAACCCACCAGCAGATCTCCGTGTGTGTGTGTGTGTATGTGTGGACTGGACTATTTCCTGGAAACTACCTCTGGATTCAGGTTTCTGCAGAAACCGTAGCTGCTGTCGGTTGTTCGGTTGGTCCGGACAAACCAACACATAAACACTCTAAAAATAGTTTGTTAAAGTGAGAAAGAGATTAACTGTCAGAGCTCAGTGCAGGAGTCAAACTCCTGCTGAAGAGTCCTGGAGCAAAACACTGAGGAGGCGTCAGCCACATGTCAACGTGGTAAATCTAAATTTAATTGAAAATATGGAAACCAGTGTCTATGAGCGGCGCTGCACGTGTTTGAAATCATTCCTGTGTAAAAGGACATGATGGGAAACATCAGAGGTGTGAAATAAAGGATGATTTAAAGAGTTCTTGCACACTTCAACATGTTTTTTGAGCTGTGAACTAAATGATGTGACTGTACTGAGAGGAAACACATCAGTGCTGCCGCTCGGTGTCCTGTCCTAAATAATTAGATAAAAAATAAAAGTCAAAGAAACAGAGGGCAGCAGAAGGTGTGAAGGACAAACACACTCTCAGATTTTACACACCCCACTGTTTGCTGTGCGCTGTTACCCTAGCAACACTCCTGATTGACAGCAGGACGCCTGGTTGTGTGTGTGTGTGTGTGTGCTGTATTGAATCTATACCATAAGAGGAGATGACTTCATTCTGTCACATGACCGACAGTCATCTGAGAGCACGCCCACTGTGTGTGTGTGTGTGTGTGTGTGTGTGTGTGTGTGTGTGTGTGTGTGTGTGTGTGTTTCTATATTAGTGTGGTCCACTGGAAGCTCACTACACTTGTGGGGTTACATTCTTAGAAAGGTTTATAGCTAAAATCATCTGTGAAAAGTTTGACCCAGAACCTCCAATGAGAGGTTCTAAAGCTGAGCCCTCCCCAGAAGAACCCAGATTTCTAACATGAACCCTTTTTAATTCAAAGGATTTCATCTAGAACCAACCTAGGGGCTACTGAAAACCCTTTTATATCCCAAAAATTTGATCTAGAACCTATGCAGGGGCTTCTACAGAGAACCTTTTTATATTCCAAGGATTTTATCTAGAACCTACCAAGGGGGTTCTACTGGAAACCCTTTTTTATTTTGAGGATTTCATCTAGAACCCAAGCAGGGACTTCTACTGAGAACCTTTTTATATTCCAAGAATTTTATCTAGAAATCACCCAGGGGGTTCTCCTGAAAACCCTTTGTTATTCTGAGAATTTTATCTAGAACTTACACAGGGGCTTCTACTGAGAACCCTTTTATATTCCAAGGGTCTTATCTGACAGTTCCTGACAAAAGACAAGTAACAAGTCCTTGAAAAACTCTTTCTTTACAAAAACGGTTTATAATAGAACCTTTGATGAACACTTTCTTAAAAAAGGATTCTTCAGTAGGGTAGAACCTCAGACCATCAGGAAGAACCTTCTTGGAACCCTTATTTGAATTATGTTCAGGTTAGGGAACGCATTATGTCAATGACAGCTTTGTGTTGTATGTGTGTGTGTGTGTGTGTTGTGCGCGCACGCTCTATTGAATCTATACCATAAGAGGAGACTTTATTTTGTCACATGATCAAAAATCATCTGATACAAGATGCAACATGTAGTGGAACACGCTCACTGTGTGTGTGTGTTTGTGTGTTTTACAATATTTGTGGGGTCACCCAGTAGCCTACTGTATTTGTGGGGACCAACAACTTTGTGGGGACCTAAATGTTGGACCCTCACACATTTAAGGGGCTGTTTAATGTTTAAAATTCAGTTTTAGTGTCAGGGTTAGAATTAGTTTTAAGCGAGGGTTAGGGTTAGGGGTTAGGGGTTAGGAAGAGGGTTAGGTTTTATGGTTAACGTTGCACTCTTTGAAACAAAGGGGCTAACTACAACGTTTTAGACGTAACCAACATTGTGTGTGTGTGTTGTCAGTAAGAAGTGTGTGTCCTTCACTGTGACCTGGTTGTGACTCTCACTGCAGCAGCAGCAGGTATTATTAGCTGTTCTTACATAAGCAGTACACAGGCTTCAGTTACTGATGTAAACATTCACACAGAAAAGAAAAGAAACTGCTGCTGAACACACTCAGTCGCCATGACGGATGATTAAAGGGTAAGTCTGGTGTTTTTCAACCTGGACTCTAATGCCTGAGAACAAAGGAACACCTAGAGGGGCGAGTAGACTCCTGCACACTGTATGTTTCAGTACTTGACCTTTTGTGTAATGTCTACCACACAGAAGAAGACTTTGAAAAGACCCTCTCACATAGACACACAAAGTTTCTAAACATTTCTCCTACTAATTCTAGATTAATGTAGAATTACTCAGAGAGAGAAACAAATCTCCACCTACAACCATCACAGAAAATAATGACAGCCGAAGGGAAAAGGCTGGAAACGAGTACAAAAATAAAACCAAACAAAGTTGTTGTTTGTAATAAATAAAGGTCCTTTGCTTCATTTGAGATCTTTAACACAAAAATTCAGTGAGTTACTGGTGCTGAGACAAACAGTGTTACAACCAACCAACCCTGCTACTTTATTTTTAAATAGCTTGCAAAATTTTCTAAAACCTTTTCCAAAAGCCTTCCTTAACCTTTCCAAAACTTTCTCATACTTGTTAGAACTCACCAAAATTTTACCAAAATCTTCTAAAAGCTGTCCTAAACTTTTCAAAACTTCTCCAAACCCTTTAAAGAAACTTCCAGAACCTTTCCAAAATGCTCCAAAGCCCCTACTTTATTTTGAACTGAATTCATCAACCCAGATGCATCTCCAGCTGGAACAACATAACAGCAGCAATTTCTGTGTGGCTAGTATGACCGCCTGGGGCTGAAATACGTAAAATGATCATATTTTGTTTGCCTTTTGTGTAATTTATATTAAAAAAACATTTAAAATGAAAATACAGACAGTTTTAGAAGCATTGTGTTTTTTATTCAACAGTTATTGAACATATAAATTTAGAAAATGGTCACAATGACATCTTTGGCTGTTCTAGTGAGAAGATGCTTTAACATTTTTGCTTGAAAAATGATTGAAATGATTAATCAGTCATCAAAGTTAATGGATTAATTGATGAATTATTGTGTGTAGTGATCACACAATAATGATTTCAATAGCTGTTCATTCAGAATGGTCTCTACCTGAAAGGATCAAAGAACCTGTAAATGTTGAAATCATCAGTTTTATGTGAACAGTAAACCTACTTGGCTTTAGCTTCAGCGTCCTCGTATCCTTTATTTGAAACGTCATCCAGTCCACCAATCAGATGCTTGAATGAGCTGAGAAGGAGGAAAAAGACAGCAGCCAATCAGCACACAGACCGTAAGAACATGTTCTATACAACACAGAGAGCGTGCAGTGAGCTGTGACGACCAGCAGAGGGGAGCAGACAGCTTTAAATAAACCCTCTGGCACCTTCACTCACTGCACCTGACACACACACACACACACACACACACACACACACACACACACAACCTTTCAGTCTTAAAGGCACAGTTCACTCAAATCACACAAACAGCTTTATGTAAAACCTGTGAACCACAACAACGTTCAGTTTGTTAAAACACAACATTTTCAAATGAAATAAACTTCAGAGGGACAAACAGACCACATTAGTCCTGCATTTAAGCAAAAGTATTAAAATATCCATAAAGTACCAAACTAAAAATATAAAAAAATAAAATTATTGATGCATTGAAGTGTTCATCACTTAAAAAGGTGGAGCTCATTTTAAAGACTTTATATTCTGATGGGAAGGTTGTGAATTTACCCCACAGAGCGGTAAAGTTTTATCTCATAACACATCCTCATTTCTTAATTGGTGATAATCTGAAAGTAAGCAAAGTTATTGAATAAACGTATTGGAGTAAAAAGTATATTTCTCTCTGAGAAGTGGTGGAGTTGAAGTAGAAAGTAGCATAAATGGTAAATGGACTGTATTTATATAGCGCTTTTCTAGTCATAGACTACTCAAAGCGCTTTCACAACTACAAGTCACATTCACCCCATTCACACACTTTCACCACTAATGAACACTAATGACACAGGTGGCTTCTTCTACAAAGACCCAACCTGTGCATCACATTCATACACCGTTGGCGCAGCCATTGGGAGCAATGTGGGGTTCAGTGTCTTGCCCAAGGACACTTCGACATGTAGACCAGAGGAGCCGGGAATCGAACTTCCAACCTTCCGATTGGGAGACAACCCACTCTACCACTGAGCCACAGCCGCCCCGCAAAAGAAGAAATACTCAAGTACAGTGCAAGTAACTCCAAACTGTACTTAAGTAAATGTATTTAGTTACATTCCACTACTGTTAAAAGTGTAAAGAGACAAATGTTTCTACACTTCTTTTCTCTTTTTATTAAAATGCTGATTATGCAGTGATGTCTTAATTCTACTGCTAACACTGAAGTCTCACAACAACACAAACACACTAACAGACCAACAACTCCTGTGTTCTATGAGGTAAAATTACTGATTTTGTCAGTGGAGTTTGGTTGGTTTGTAGTGATATTTGTCTTATATAACAGTGGTTTCCTGTCAGAAAAGTCTGTCTGCAGTCATAATTACTGGAATGTGTGTATGTGTTGTGTTGTGTGCATGTGATTGACTTACTCTCGGTCGATGACCAGGCAGGTGACGGCCTCAGCAGCGATGACGTTGGCTGTTCTGACGTCCTCCCTGTGGACAAGACAGAGAGACCATCCAGTTATTGTGCTGCATGAGCCTGACAGCACATCATCATGCTGCTTTTAGTCCACGATGAAGGCAGTGGAGCGGCAGGAAGGAAGGAGGAAAACGAGGACATACATTGAAAATTAAAGTTTAAAAATAAAAGTCTCTAAACAACATCGTCTGACACAAATTCACAAATTCACTGCAGTAACAAACTGAATCAGTGCTTCTACTTTGACACAAGTATCTGTACTTCTACTGCAGTAAAGACTGTGTGTATTTTTACCACGTCTGTATACATTTCAGAACATGTTGTCTCTCACTCTGTCAGACACTCTGGTCCTGACAAACACTGAAGTAGAAGACAAACACACACACACACACACACACACACACACACACAGCGTCCATCAAACCTTTAATAAACCACCTCACTGCTGTTGACCTCATTTCCTGTCAAACCACTACTGTTCACAGAGATTTGGTGTTATTAAGAGCTGAGGCATACCGACTGTGACCCTTGACCCTCAATAACTACAGGACACACACAAACACACACACACACACACACACACACACACACACACACACACACACACCTGTGTGTGTTTGGCTGGGTTTGTCTGTCAGTCCAACAGGTAAATATCTCAAAACCAGGACTAAACTTCTTCATGGATAAAACTTAAGTCCAATTTAAGGTTTAATGGTTTAATGGGTTTAGCATTAGAAGTTAAGGGATTGAGAGTTTGACTTAAGGGAACAAGTTTAACAACAAATTCTTAAAATTTCAGCTTTCAAGTTTAAAAATTATGGTTTCAGCTTAAGAAGTTAAGGGTTCAGGGTTAGAAGTTAAAGGTTCAGGTCTCGGGGTCACAGGTCACATGATCTCACCCCTGTAGGGCTCTCTCTCCAAACCAGTCTCCCCTGGTGAGCTCTCTGAGGTGTATTGGCTCCTGATTGGCTGAATCTTCCTGGGTGACGTTCACCTGTGATTGACAGTTATCAGCAGATGATCTGGACAGCGGATCAATAATCGATGAAGAAGCCAAACAAATGGTTGTGTTACCTTCCCCTTGCTGATGATGAAGAAGGTATCTCCTCTGGCTCCCTGTCTGATGATGTACTCTCCATCTTCATAATGAGTCTGATTGGAAGATTTACAGTGAGACTCCACCCCCGAATGTCAAGGTTTGAACTTTTAGTTTACGTGTTTCCTATTTTGTTTTTTGGAAGATCTTGCCTTTCCTCACGTGTCTTGGTGTTTTTGCTTCCTGCCTTTATTCTTTGCCTTGTCTTTTTTTATTGATTATTTCTTTCACTTGTCCTTGATTCTCCTCCCTGTGTATTTAATCTAGTGTTGTTCCCTCCATAGTTGCCACCTCATACTGTCACATAGTTAAATATTTCATGGCAAAAGTTGGAATACAAAAAGTCTTACAGAACAGCCAGGCACAGGTCCAAATCAGGTCATGGTCCAGAGGCAAACAAATCCAAAGAGGAGGCAAAATCCAAAGTCCCAAAATCCAGAGATAAGTGCAAAAAAAAAAAAAAAAACAGCTACAACTAAGGATGGGAAGACACGCAGGGACGCTATCAGGGGCAGGTGAATAAAATCAGCAATCAAAAGGTGGGAGAAGAAGAAAGACAGGAAAAACAGCAAAACACAGAGGAAAGGCAAGAACGTCAAACAGGAAACAAGGAAACTGAAACCAAAAACCACGTTGGTTTTCATTATGTAGTTTGTTCTGATCTTGTTTGATGTAAATGTGCTCCCGCCATAAATTCAGGATGTAGGGGTGTTGTGATTTAAAAAGCTCTGGTACAGATGATGTCTCACCTCCTCCATGACGTCAGACAGTTTACTGAGAGTTTCCTCTGGAAGACCCTGGAAGGTGGGAACACTGCAGAGAGACAGAGACAGAGTTTGATTCTTCATTTGTTCCAGATACATTCTTAACTTTACTCTGTTTATGTCTATGCTTTAGCACCAGAATGTACAGACAGGAGACAGATTAAAAGAAGAACCCGAGTCAAGATTTACAAACACGCTTAATCTTGGGTTCTGTTGGTTCACTCACACATGAGCACAGAATCCAAAATTGTTTTAGGGTTCTTCAAGAGGCTTTAGGGGTTGTTTTGGAGGTTCCAGTAGTCACTGAAGAGGTTCTGTTGTACTTCCTGCGTTTTGATGGCTGCTGAGAAGGTTCTAGAGATCCTTTAGGAAGTTCTAGGGCTCATTAAGGAGGTTGTAGGGTTCATTTATTAGATTTTAGTGGTTATCAGTGAGGTTCTAGTGTACTGTAGGAGGACTGCAGTGAAATTTCTACATGCATCAAAACATTTAAATCTTACTACATTACCGATCTTTCAAAAGGTTCTAGAGTTCCTTTAGGAGATTCTCGGGGCCACATAATAGGTTCTAGTGGTCACTGCTGAGGTTCTCCAACACTATGGCTGTTGAGAAGATTCTAGATTTTAGTGGTTATCAATGAGGTTCTATGGTACTGTATGAGTTTTGATGGTTGTTGAGGAGGTTCTGGGGGTTCTCTAGGAGGTCACTGATAACGATCTAGAGGTCCGTTAGGAGATTCTTGGGATTTCTTTTTGTAAATGACAAGATTCGAGAGGTCATTAGTAGGTTTTAGTGGCCACTGACGGAGGTTCTATAGTACTTTCAGAGTTTTGAAGGCTGTTGATGTTCTAGAGGTCCCTTAGTAAGTTCTAGGGCTCATCAATAAAGAAATCACATGGAAAACTTCGTCCATTCAACATCAGTTAAAATATGCACATAGTGATGTCATGATTTGAGCCTCTAACGGTTCTGATTGGCTGTTGAGTGACATCACCTCTTGAGGAAGTCCATGTACTCGGCGTGTTTGATGAGTCCAGTTCTCATCATGATGGTCTGGAAACACTGACGGTCGATCGCCCACAGCTTCACATGGCTCACAGCTGCAACACACACATTATACACAAGATTATAAATATATTCAGTTATTATTGTTATTAATGTCAGAGGAACATTTTCCCCGTCGGTCCTGTCAGAGCTGCAGATAAATAATCATGAACATCTCTGGTCGCAGCTGCTGAAGGACGATAAGAGGATCTGGATGTCATTATTAAATAACACCGCTGTGTGTACATGCATATATGAATACTTTATAGATGATGTGCATCTATAGACCTACGTGCATGTGTGTGTGTGTGTGTGTGTGTGTGTGTGTGTGTGTGTGTGTGCACTTGTTGTTTCTCTGTCTCTGATCTGCATGTGAGACGCAGAGATCAGATGAAAACATACGTCGTGATCCTGCTCTGTGTGTGTGTGTGTGTGTGTGTGTGCTTACAGTATGCAGGTGTCGTCATGGCAACAGTACACTTAGATCTATATGTGTGTGTGTGTGTGTGTGTGTGTGTGTGTAAAATGTTAAATCAGTCCATCCAGCAGCAGGTCAAACATTCACATGTTCAAACAGTTTAAGAATAAAAAAATGATTATTTTTTATGATTGTGTCGTGAACCTGAGTCAGGAGAGCTGTGAACAACACAGAGGTTCCTTCACCCCTTCATACATCACTGACAGGAACAAGAACCATACAGTTCTCAGAGAACATCAGAGTAAATACTGATTCAATAATTCATCTGGTTCTCTGTTCCACACTTTTGAGACAAAGTTTACAAACTTAAACACATCAAAACTAAACACGTTCCAGTTTTTGCTCCACTGAACAGCAAAATGTTTGAGGGTTCAGTCGAGTCATTTCAGGGAACAGGTTCTCAGGAGAACCCCCTCGTGTTCTAGATAAAACAAATGGAATATAAGAAGGTTCTCAGTAGAACCCCCCTCAGTGAGTTCTAGATAAAAATCATTAGGCTATAAGAGAGTTCTTGATAGAAGCCCTTCAATGTGCTCTAGATGAAATGCTTAGAATATAACAAGATCCTCAGTAGAACCCTCCTGGTGAGTCCTAGATAAAAATTCTTGGGATGTAAAAGGGTTCTTGATAGAAGCCCATCAATGTGTTCTCAATAAAATCCTTGGAATATAAAAGTGGTTCTCTGTAGAACCCCCTGGGTGAGTTGTTGCTACTCTTAGAAGGTGAAAAGGTAATAAAAGAACCTCCTGAGAGGGTTCTGGGTGGAACCATTACACCATAGAAGGGTTCACTGTAGGGGTTCTGGGCGAAACCTTTCACAGATGGTCCTAGATTTAATCCTTTCTGTAGGATTCTAGGTAGAACCCTCAAAAATGGTTCCAAGAGGAACCTTCATAAAAGGTTCTAACAGGTTCTCCTTTAGGACAAGCCAAGGAACCCTTTACGGTTCTAACAAGCACTTTAATTTCTACAGAGTAGTGCCATTGCAGTAGTTCTGCGGTTCTGTGTATCTGAGGTGTTTGGTCATTACTTTTTATTTCTTGTTTCCACTGCTTTATGACCTGCTGTCTGTTGCTACGGAGATGCCAAGTGTCTCTGTAACCACGGAAACAACAGGAGACACTCCACAGCAGCAAATATTACGGACCGAGGAGAGCTGAACGTGCTGGTGCGTGTTCCAGGTGAATGATTATTATTAATGTAGTGAATCATGACTCACCAAACATGTGACAGGAGCAACAACAGACTGTGAAAGTTGTGTAACGTTCCAGAAACAGTTGTTTGGAACATTCCACAGGTGAACAGGTGAGGTGGTAACAGGTTCACCACTTTGTGAAACACAGTCCAACAGTTTAAGAACGTTTGTCAACACAAAACTGCAGGAATTTAGAGATTTCACCATCTACAATCAAAAATTATAGAACTTCAACTAATGATTATTTCCATTGTTGATTCATCTCTTGGTCATTTCCTCAATTAGCTGATGAATTAATCTTGTTACAGTCTTGTCAGTTGAAACATAGTTGCAAACGTGGAGCACATGGACGTACTGCAATAGATTTGAGTTTTGAAATAAAGTTTTAAAAGCTTTGCGGACCTATAATCTTTGAGTTTTATAAACTAAAAAAAAGTATTTCAAAATTCAAGACTCACTTGAATTTTATAAATACAGTTTTTTGGAGGGTTTCTAAAACTCAAAGATTGAAGTTTATCTAAATGGCAAATATAGTAGATGCGATGATGCTGAATGATGCTGGGGATGATGATGATTGCTGCTGTGCTGATGATGATGATGATGGATGATGATTTTGGATGATGATGATGATGATGATGATGATGGTTAAAAACCAAACAGGTTGAGTTGGGCTCAAAATTCAAAAATCTATTGCAGTATGTTCCCTTGAAATTTTGGATTGTCTCAACTTTCTGACAGTTACTTTTTACTTATTTTATTTTATTTTTAAACTTCATTTCAGTCGACTGAATCTTGCGGACGTTGGTGTGTTAGTCAACTGTTATTATTCAGATAAATTCAGAGACAAACGTGTCCTGCTGTTTTATCTCCTGCTGTTATATTTCCTCTTTAACTGGTAACTGGTGTTTGTCTGTTGGGTTTTAAAAGTACAGAAGTTGAACTCCACACTTTAAAATCACATCTAGGCATCTTAAATCTGTATAATTTAGGGTCCAAACCAAACCTTGAACACCATTTAAGAAACAAAAAACCTCCTTTCAGCTGCTAATTACGTGTCTGTTTGACTTGAGATCTTGTCAGTGAAACATCACTCAGAGTTTTCTGTTTTTGTTTAAACTGATTTGAATTATTCAGACGCAGCTCTGAGTCACAATGTAAAAGCAGCAAATTAGAGCCATGCGTGCACGTCCAACTCCAGCTGGAGCTCATGTGTTAATGTGAAGATAACGAGCAAAAAGCTTCAGCAAACGGAAACAAATCCCCTCGAACCCAACACTGTTGCCAAGAGACACTGTTGCCAAAACTTTGCTCATTGGCTGGACCGGATGGTGTTGCCTGGCAACCACTGCTTAGCGAGCACTCTACCAGGAAGCACTGACAAAAAGTTGGAGGTCCACATACACACACAAAGAGACACACAGACACACACAAACACACACACACTGCTGTCAGAGTTGTGGCTGATGTTTTATTGGTTCAGACTGCTGCCTCCCACTCTTCTCGTCTCCTGCAGCCGTCCGCACAACAAACAGTTAACGTTCAGCTCTGCCGCAGAGTTTTTTTCTGGACAAATCTCAACAGAGGAAGAACTTCCAGCTGCTCGTTTCGAACTGCTCTGTGGAATGTTTCTGTCTAAAAACACTGAAGTCTGTCTGATTAGGACCTCCCCTTTAATGCGATATTCCACCCCTACATGATAACCCACTCAGTATGTCCTCACCTCTATGCTGATGTGATGATGGTGAAGATCTTCAGTTCACTAAACAATCCTGGAGTTTCAGCAGAAAATAGGGTTGCAGCCAAATCCGGTATAATGGCAGTGAATGGAGACCACGGATAAAATGTTAAAAAAGAACACAAAACAAACACAAAATGTCTCCATCCTCGCTCGTGTGGTGTAATCCAAGTGTCCACGAGCCGCGACATTAAAATTTAACCACAAAAGACCCATTTACACCATGTTTTTAGCTGAAATGTCAACTGTAGCATGTAGCAGGTAGCATGTAAACATGGCGCCGATGTATCGCGAGACTTCGTCGATCTCGCAATATTTTCACACGTGCATCCATTAAGAGATATACAAAGTCTCACGATACATCAACGCCATGTTTACATGCTACCTGGAGGCTACAGATACAGATATTGAGCGTATTATCGTTCTAGAGTGGAATCTCGCTTTAACCTTTAAAACCTCTAGAAACCCAAATCACAACAGCCCTCTAACTGTGTGAGTTAAGTTCTTCTGTACAAAAAACTAAACATGTTAAAAATATTCTACAGTACAGTAATAACACCAGTAACAAGCTGTACCTCTGTACTGAAATAATATGTTCTCATTAGACCCTTATTAGACTTTATTAAAGGGTAATTATCACACAAGACAGACATAACAAGACAAAAACAATGAAAAAGACTAACAAGAGGAAAAACTAACAAGATGAAAAAAGACACAACTCTAAAAAACTATGTAAAAGACATCACAAAATAAAACGGACAAAAGAATTAGGCTCAACAGGAGACAAGCTGAGGTTCAGTTGTCTTTGCACAGAAACAGTCAGTAGAAAAGGACTTTTTACTTTTATAGTTTGAGGACATTTTGGAGCCTGAACTTTTTCACTTTTACTGCAGTAAACAAGTTGAATCAGTACGACTAACTGAGTGAAGAATGTGTGGACTTTTGCCACCTCTGGTTAATACACACAACAACACAAACACGCTAACAGATGGAGCAGCAGCAGACCAACAACTCCTGAGTTCTGTGAGATAAAATTACTGATTTTATCAGTGGAGTTTGGTTGGTTTGTAGACAGTGATATTTGTCTCATATAACAGTGGTTTCCTGTCAGAAAGGTCTGTCTGACAGAAAGGCAAAGAGGAGAAAATATTCTAAATTCTTAACAAAACATGAAATATTGTTCATGTTTAGTATTGTAAATATTAAAAATCTAAATATTTAACTTAACATTTATTTTCATTTTGGTGTCTGATTACTGAGACACTAAACTTTGATATCATACATTCATTTTCACTATTTCAAGCATCATTTAAAGAGATTTTAAAAGTTCCAGGAAGAATCTCTTCTCTCGAGGCAAAAATACATATTTCATTAGATGAGGACAAATAATATTATAACATATAATTACACAATAATGTCTCATGAATGTTTACGGAGAGCAAAGACGGTCTGGACGATGTGTCCAAAGATTTTAATAATTAATGAAGTTCCCACGCTGCAGCAGCTGTGTGTGCTTGAACATCACACACACACACACACACACACACCATTCTGTACATCTGTGCTGCAGAAAAAACTGAAATGACATTATTGGTCAGAATGAGCCATGTGACTCACACAGACTCTGCAGTATATATATAAATATATTTAGTTATAAATGTAACGTACCAGCAGAGCAGCTTCTGTCTTCGGTTCATCCTCCACCTGATAAATACAATATTTTATCACTTATCATTTATTCATTCATTCCTATAATGGTTTGTTTTGTGAGGAGCATACAGAGACGACGACGTGCTTTTCGTTTTATGACCCTATGCTGTCAGATGATGAATAAATGAACCTTGTACCTTGAACCCCAGTTTGAAACAGATGCAGCTGACAGCAGACGAGCTGCAAGTGTGAGTGAATAAAAGAAATGTTTTTTTTTAATATTCGTCCTGACTGACGTGGTGCGAGTTCACAACAAAGCACTCTACAACACTTTTCATCCTCATTGGATTTTTTGTTTTTTTTTCCCTTTTCTCTTAGTTTGCTTTTTCCTCCTGTGTGCCACAGTTAAACATTTGTGATTTCTGGTGATTTGTGTACATTGTTTTGTAAACTCAACCACCATGTTATGAGGCACATAATCACTCTAACTTTCAGTTATCTTATAAAAAAATTCTGTAATTTACTCATGTTATGCAATAATTATAAAAAGAAAAAAAAAAAAAAAAAAAGTCCAGTTCACACACATTAAAATGAACTAGTTATATTCTAAATTCATAGTTCACATTTCATGTTCTTTTCTTTTTTTGTTTTATAAACTTTTTTTTTGTTTGAAATAGAACTTCGTCCCCCTAGGGACACTGGAGTGACATAATGACATCAAACTAAATGATGCACAATAATCATCTTTTTGTATTTATTTTACTTGTAAAATGACTTTCAACTCAATTCAAATAATTTTAATCTTTTTGTAATAACTTTGTCTTCAACAACAAGAGAAACATGACATTACATAACATTACTAGATATCAGTAATGTGACTGAAATTTAATATTACAGTCTGGTCCTTATCGGGGAAAATATATCAATTGTATTATTAATTAGTGCATATATGTATATTTTCAGTGAATATATATATATATGTTTCTCCCCTGTATTAAAATATTGAGTTAGGGGCTGTGTTCCATATAGTTTTCTTTTCGGAGCGCCTGCATCTTTTTTCCATTGTTCCCAATGAGCAGAGCGTCTGCGGACGTGCCCGGCGTCTTCTGTCTGAGCACTCTGCCTTTTTTGTGCTGCAACTCTGAGTGTTTTAAACTGAAAATCTCTGAAGGCCTGTGTGTAAACCTCTGTGGTTTGAAGTTTCAGTTTGCTGCGTCATAATGAAAGCTTTAAGACAACAAAACATCGCAGGACCTTTACTGTGAAGAATTTATAGGAAATAATGTGGTTAAGCAGTGTTTTACAGTCACCTGACTGAAGGTGAGTCTGTACTAAGACACACCTCCAGGCAGGTTGAACAGATGCAGATCAATGCAGCACTGAGCTGACGGGCCAAGTCAGACTGAGGCAGAACATCTTCCTGTCGGTGCTCACAGTGAAGAAAATACCAAACAGATATAAAGAGCTTATGAAGACCAAAGGGGGATGCTAGACTGTGCAACAATGGCTGTCATAGGAATGTCCAACATAATCTTGTCCAAGAAACAAAACCAACGTGCAACATTTTTTAAAAATGGGCCCTTAGTATCTCAAAAGAATGACTTCATATATCTTAAAATAATGACTTAGCATGTAAATCATTTTGAGAAGTCATTATTCTGAGATGCCAAGACATTATTTCTCATTATAATGACTTACAGGACCTTTTTTCCATCATATTGGCAGAAATATGTTTCCATAGAAACAGATGTTTGGAGATGTTTGGAGTCTATCTGTGTTTCTCACTGTTAACAGACTCCAGCCTGCAGTGGAGTTCAGACACGTCACTGATAAACCACAGAATTACAGAGAAACATGAGGCTTCATGATTAAAGACAGTTTTTATATCACGTCGACACTTCTGTCCATATTCACACACTCTCTGCTGCGATCACACTTCATCTCTCTCAGGAGTGAACAATGCTCACGTTCATTAATTTCAAACTGATTTGTTCAGTTCAGCGTTCACCAAAAATACGAGCTTGTTCAATGGACGCTGCTTGTTTACTGTGTTCAAGCACAACACTGGCACATCCACCCTCCTCAGTCATTTCACAGCCCCACATCAGCACTTCCATGTGTCTGCCAGTTGTGAACAGTTGAACCAACAATTTATTTTGCTTGTCATGAAGTCCAGTTCATCCAATAATTCATTCAAGATGAGAAGAACATCTTAAAAGATATGATCAGAATATTATTTAAAACGAGCTAAAATTATCAACAGGATATGAAGAAATACAAGTTCTACGTGCTGTGTTACAGAGATATTTACTGAAGTGAACAAAAAAGCAGTAAGTTCTTACTGAAATAAGAAACTGCTGCTTTTAACTGAAAAATAAAAATAAAAATCAGTATTAATCAAGAATTATGACGAGACCTGACTGAGGACAGGATTGTGAGGACTGGGTGGAGGTACGTTTCCTCATCTGTTTTAAGGGGACTATTCAGAGGACATTAGCCACACACACACACACACACACACACACACACACCACACACACACACAGAGTGTACTCACTCCTGACAGTAGCCGTCCTGGTGCAGTTGTAGAGGATGGCCAGTTCTCCGAACACTTTTCCTGGTCCCATCGTGCACAACTTCATCCCCTCTTTGGTCACCTCCACCTTCCCCTCTGGAACACAGACACAGAGACAGAAGCTTTATTTTGAAAGATTTAAACAGGAAATCAGGATGGGTTTTCTCAGGAAACTGGCTGATGTATCCCTCAGGGATAGGGTGAGAGTAATCAGTGAGAGACTCGGAGAAGAGCCACTGCTCCTTTGCATAGAAAGGAGCCAGTTGATGTGGTTCGGGCATCTCATTGCCTCCCTAGGGAGGTGTTCCAGGCAGCCGAGTGCAGGGAATGGGGCAGACCAAGGACTAGGTGGAGGGATTATATCTCCACCCTGGCCTGGGAACGCCTGGGATCCCCCAGTCAGAGCTGGTTAGCGTGAACGGGGAAAGAGAAGTCTGAGGTCCCCTGCTGGAACTGTTACCTCCACAACCAGACTGTGGACAAGCTGTTGATGGAGTATTACAAACTGGGGAAATTCCCAGAGAAAAATGCCTGTGTATTTAGTTAAAAAATACAAACCAAACATTTCCTACTGCTGAATTTTCACATTAAAAACATTTAAGGGATGAAATAATTTAGCGGTGTAAGTAGTGAAATGCCAAGTTTGAAATGTTCAGTGGAGGAAACCCAGCTTTCTCTGACGTCTGAGTCAGGAGGAGGAATAATCTGCAGGATTATCTAGCATCAGTTATTGAAGTGTGAATACCGAATGGGAGGGAGTAAGAGAAGATAGTGAAGATAATTAAGTGATAAATCAGTACTTTGGACTGAAACACACCCGTGTTACATGTGAAGCAACAACATTCTGTGACACTTGTCTGACAAAAGCTTCACCACACCTGAGAAAAAACAGGAAACTCTTTGTTATTCTTCTTCACTAAAAGACCAAACCAACACTTCCTCTGAGTGAGTTCAGCTACAGGAGAGAAAAGTGGGGAAATACAACACTGCTGCTTCAACCTGCCGGCACTCCACACACTGAAGGTGAGTTTGACTAAAAACTGAACTCAAGTCAGTCGAGGAGGGATGAATGAGGACATGAATGTGTACAGTTTGTTTTCCTGAAACATGATTAGAAGTTATAAAAGAGTTTGTGCTTGCTCGGGTGTTTATAAAGCTCAAGTTCATGAGGAATGTTTTGTGATCAACCTTTTATTGAATTTAACACATGAAGACAGATGCAGTCAGCCCTATACATACACTATACAAGTTGCGTAGGGCCCCATGAGGTAAGCAAGGGCCCCACGTCTCCATGTCAAAGTTGGTCTCGCTGTTTACAAGTTTGATGAGAAGACGAAGCAGAACTGAAAAGAAAATAACATCAGAGACTGAACAGATTGAACAGTAATCAGGTAAACTTGTGTTTCCTCTACAAGTTTTATATCATTCATTCACAGATGCTCCTCCCTCTGTCTGTCTGTCTGTCTGTCTGTCTGTCTGTCCAGACAGTATATGGACATGATGTTTCTCCTCTGAGGTGGCCAGGAGAGTAAAAAGTATGCAGATCCTTTACTGAAGCAAAACTACTATAATCACACTGTAAAAACACTTCACTACAAGTAAAAGTCCTGCAGTCACAAAACCTCACTAAAGTAAAAGTATGTAAATATTATCAGATAAATGTACTTAAAGTAAAAGTATTTATGTTGCAGTAAAATGTTCCTGTCGGTGTTGTCAGTGATGCATCATGGTCTATAAGACCATCAAACATCTGTAGCATCACTGCCCTGTGAGAACCTGTGAACTGTGGGGTGTCCTGTAGAAGCATAAAGTTGGATAAAATGGAACTCAAGTAAAGTACAAAATAAGTACAGTACTTCATCTAAATCTGATCTGATCTGATTTAAAATCAATGAACTGACTAATTACCAGGCAACAGAGCCAAAGCTCAGTGCTATGTTAGTTTTTTGTACCTCATTCTGTTCTGTACAGATCTACTTGTTCTTTGACTGACAGATGGAGCAAACTGTTTTAAAGGAGGGAGGACTGTAGTGGGCTGTCAGGTCTAACTGTGTGGTAAATAGTTTACATGTCTCTCTGATCAGTTAGGAGAATTTTGCTTAAGCCCCCATGGTGTCAGGACCGGTTCTGCATGAAGATCGTATACAAAGAATGAAAAACAAGGGTTTTCATTCCTACAAACTGTTCAGAAAATGTGGGTCTGAAAGAGAACCAATGAGGATACCTAAGGCCTCTGCAGTGGATGCTTGTGCTTTGTGAATTACAGCTAATGATATTTCAATGAGCACAACATCCCTAAAATGATTGAAGCATTCTTTTATCAGTGGAGGATCAGAGAAGAAACATGAGTGTATTATGATCTTTTTGGCTGCAGTTAAACCTGCAACTATGACTTTTCTGAGGGCTAACCTGGAGTTCTAACTGAGAGGGGGGTCATTGTTAATAAAAATAGGGTGGGCTTTTAAGGAAACAGGAATTTTGGGATCTTTTCAGGATATTTAGCCACCTTCAACCAGAGATAAGATACAGACAGGCCATATGTCATATGACCATATGTACCAACAGTATTTTGGACTATCTGTGACCTTTACTTTGAAAAGATAAATATGTTAGACCAAATATTGTTCCCATCAACTTCAAAGGCCAAACTGTTGTGGAAATATCAGCCAGATTTCTGTAGTAAATTCTGATTATACCAAACTGGAGAACGGAGAACAGAGCTTGACATGACAGCCCATGTACTACCCATATACTATACTGAACATTAGAACAATTTTGCAGAGAACTATGATTAGTCCAAACATTCTACGTGCTGATCAAGTTTCTGTGTGGTTTTTCTAGTTCCTGTTCTACTTGATGCCAAAGTGTAGCTGCTTACTTGTCGCACCAGGTTGTCAGCAGCTTTATCCGGAATGCTCAGTAATTAATTTAAAATTAGGTAATGTTTTGTTAATCCAATCCAAATTAATTTTGTAACCAGAAAATTGACTGAACCATGTAAAGACTTGTAGTATTTCAGGTAATGACTTTGAAATATTGGTGAAATAGAGTAATGTGTCATCAGCGTAAAGAGATACTTTATGTTGTATACCTTGAATATTGATGGGTGAGAAAAGGGGATTTAATCTAATTGCTTGGGCCAGTGGTTCCAGTGAAAGTACAAACAGCAGCACAGATGGTGTCATGAGGCACCTTTTGATTTCTGAGAATAGATACAAGTCTGTAGTTGGAGGGCAGCTGTGACTGACTGAACTTTGTGTCTGTTGTGTTTTCAGCTTCACTCAGAGACCAAATGGCTTCAAGATCAGAGGAGAATCTCTGCTGTCCGGTCTGTCAGGACGTCTTCAGAAATCCTGTGATTCTGTCATGTAGCCACAGCTTCTGTAAAGACTGTCTGCAGACCTGGTGGAGACAGAAAAAAAACTCGCGAGTGTCCAGTTTGTAAGAGAAAATCTTCAAAAGAGTCACGTCCTAACTTGGCTTTAAAGAACCTGTGTGAGTCCTTCTTGTTGGAAAGAGATCAGAGATCTTCAGGGGCTCTCTGCAGTCTGCACTCTGAGAAACTCAAACTCTTCTGTCTGAACCATCAGCAGCCAGTGTGTCTCGTCTGCAGAGATTCAGAAAAACACATCAACCACAGATTCAGACCCATCGATGAAGCTGCACAGGAGCACAAAGAGGAGCTCCAGAAATCTCTGAAGCCCTTAAAGAGGAAGTTGAAGGTTTTTGAACAAGTTAAACTGAAGTTTGATCAAACAGCAGAACACATAAAGATCCAGGCCCAGTACACAGAGAGTCAGATTAAGGAGCAATTTATGAAATTTCACCAGTTTCTAGAAGAGGAAGAGGAGGCCAGGCTGGCTGCACTGAGGGAGGAAGAGGAGCAGAAGAGTCAGATGATGAAGGAGAAGATGGAGGCTCTGAGCAGAGAGATAGCAGCTCTTTCAGACACAGTCAGAGACACAGAGGAGCAGCTGAGAGCTGAAGACGTCTCATTCCTGAACAGCTACAAGGCTGCAGAGGAAAGAGTCCAGCAGCGCCCCCTGCTGGAGGCTCCACAGCTGCACTCAGGAGCTCTGATAGATGAGGCCAAACACCTGGGCAACCTGTCCTTCAATATCTGGAACAAGATGAAGGACATGGTCTCCTACACTCCTGTCATTCTGGACACAAACACTGCAAACCCAGAACTGATCCTGTCTGAAGATCTGACCAGTATGATGCTAGGAGACAAACAGCAGCTTCCTGATAATCCAGAGAGGTTTAAATATCCCTGGGCTGTCCTCGGCTCTGAGGGCTTTAACTCAGGGACTCACGGCTGGGATGTCGAGGTTGGAGACAGTCCTTACTGGATACTGGGTGTGTTCTCAGAGTCTGTCCAGAGGAAGGGAGTCATACGGTCTGGATTCTGGAGAGTAGAGTTGTTTCAAGGTAAATATTCAGCATTGTCACCATCAGATCCAGACACTGACCTCGAAGTGCAGAACAAACTCCAGAGGATCAGAGTGAATCTGGACTGGAACAGAGGAAAGTTGTCGTTCTCTGATCCTGATACAAACACACACATACACACCTTCACACACACTTTCACTGAGACGATGTTTCCGTACTTAATGACTGTGGATAAACTGCAGATTTTACCAGTGAAGGTGTGTGTGACAGTGGAACAGAGCAGTTAGAGATAAACAGGATGATTATATTCATGATGTTTATTTCTTAAAGAGAAAAATCACTGAATTGATCCACCTGCTCCTCCTGCTGCATCATTATTACAAAGATATGAGAGTCAGAATCAGAAATCAGAATCAGAAAGATCTTTATTGTCATTATTCTCAGGTACCATGCATCAGAAGAATATAAAAATATAAAACATAAATAGAAGCAGAAACAGACAAACACCAGTAATAGCAGCTTTAAAATAGATTAAAGGTTACATATATTGTGCAGGTTCTTCACATCTTGCAGGTTATTTACAGCTAGTGGGTAAAAATTGAATAAATAGGTGCTAGAACTACTACTTACAATTTGTGCAAATTGTGTCCTGGTCACAGTCTTTGTTGTTGTGTTTCTGAAGGTGCGTGTGTGCGTTTCGAGGTCCTTGATGTGTGACAGTGTGTGTGTGGCCTTGCTCACAGGTTTTGCTGTTTGCTGGGGCTGGGAGGGGTGTGATGGAGGCCACAGCTCTGGGAAATAAGCTGCTCCTCAGTCTGTTGGTGTGGGATTTTATTGTCCTGAACCCCCTGGGTGTGTGTTGTCCCTGAAGATGCTGCTGGCTTTCGTTCTCAGTCAGATGGCATATAAACTGTCCAGGTGTGGGAGCTCCATCCCAGTAATGCGCTGGGCCACCTTCACCACATGTAGGACCGTCTGCTCAGTGGCTGTGCAGCTGCCATACCACACAGTGGTTCAGTTAGTCAGGATGCTCTCAATAGTGCTCCTGTAGAAACTGAGCATCAGTTCTTGTGGGAGCTGGGCCTGTTTCAGCTTTCTGAGGAAGAAGAGTCTTTGTTGAGCCTTTTTAACCAGGTTTGATGTCAGCTGTTTTGACTCCAAGGAACTTGCTCTCCATGTACGTGGAGGGGGAGGTGGCTTCCTTTGTCTTCGAGGTGTTAAGGACCAGGTTGTTGTCCCTCAAGTCTGTATGCCATCTTCTCATTATCTGACATCAATCCCACTATTGTTGTGTTATCTGCAAATTTGATGATGGAGTTGTGGGTGTGGATGGGAGTGCAGTCACGTGTCAAGAGTGTGAAGAGCATGGGGCTCAGCAAACAGCCATGTGGGGTTCCTGTGTTTAGAATGAGGGTGGAAGAGGTGCGCTCACCCATCCTGACTTGCTGTGGTCGGTTTGTGAGGAACCGAGGCCCAGGTTGTGCAGTTTGCTGATCAGTTTGTGAGGGCTGACTGTGTTGAAGGTGGAGCTGAAGTCCCACAAATAGCTTCCTCACATAACTGTTTGGTTCCTCTAGATGTATCAGAGCAGTGTGGACGGCTGTTATGATGGCGTCCTCCGTGGAGCGGTTTGGCTGGTAGGCAAACAGATGCTTATCCAGGTCTTGTGGGATGATAGTTCCAGTGAAAGGAACTCTTAATGCTTCAGCATACCAAGACATTTTGGACAATTTCACACTTCCAACTTTGTGGGAACAGTTTGAGGATGGCCCCTTCCTGTTCCAACATGACTGTGCACCAGTGCACACAGCAAGGTCCATAAAGACATGGATGAGCAAGTTTGGTGTGGAGGAACTTGACTGGCCTGCACAGAGTCCTGACCTCAACCCGATAGAACACCTTTGGGATGAATTAGAGTGGAGACTGTGAGCCAGGCCTTCTTGTCCTACGTCAGTGCCTGACCTCACAAATGTGCTTCTGGAAGAATGGTCAAAAATTCCCATAAACACGCATGTTTGGCACATGCTTTCAGTACACAGCCGGGCACTCCATCTGGGCCAGCTGCCTTATTTGCATTGCTATTTTTCAGGGTGTGTCTCACCTGGTGGTGCTGTAGAACCAGTGTTGACCCGGTGGAGCAGATCATCCCCTCATCAGGCAGTCGGTGGTCATTACTGGCCGTCACATTTGTGGTTTTGTAGTCAGCCAGTGCTTTGATGCCTTATCACATGCTGCATCCCTCTCTTTGAGTAGTGTCCTCACAGCTTTTGGTTGGGAAACACCTTTATTGTCCTTTGTGTTGGATTGATCCAGTATATTCCTCCAGGTCTGTTCATTGTGCAAGCAAATCCCAATCTGTGCTGTCAAAGCAGTCTTGCAGCATCAAGGTGGCTTTCAGAGACCACACTTGTACTGTCCTGATAGTTGGTTTTGCTCTGCAGATCCAGGGTCCGTAAGCTGGGGTCAGAGTGAGAGAAATATGGTCAGATTGTCCTCGATGTGAAGATGGGGCTGCTTTAAATGCTCCTGGGATGTTGATGTAGACTTGGTCCAGCACATTATTCTCTCTTGTTGGGAAATTCACATTTTTGTGAAATTTTGTCCAGTTTGAGATCTGCATGATTGAAGTCCCCTGGTACGATGATTACACCATCAGGGTGCACCATGTAGCTTCTCCAGTGCTAACTTAGCCTTAGCTTGTGGGGCAATGTATACTGTCATTATAGTTACTATTGTGAATTCCCTTAGGAGAAAGAACTGTCTGCACCTTACCATCAGGAGCTCTAAATCTGGGCAGCAGTGTTTGTCCTTAATGTCCACAGCTGTGCACCAGCTGTTGTTTATGTACACACACAAGCCTCCTCCTCTGCTCTTCCTGGAGTTCCTCGTTCCGTCCACGTTGTAAACAGAGCAGCCGGTCAGCTCAATAGCAGCGTCTGGGATGCTGATGTTGATCGTCACAGATTTAGGCGTAGTTCTCACTCTGATCACATCCATCTTGTTTATGAGAGACCTGGAGTTGGCAGGAGAAGGCTCAGAAACGCTGATCACATGGCCCAGCTCACTTCACCCTGCTTCTGTTTCCTCTCCCTACGCCCCTGTGTCACTTTCATTGGTGGGATGGTGATTCCGACCTGGGATCCGTCAGATCTCCGGGGGGATGAAAGAAACTGAACTCTGTGTGGTGGTTCCCGATCTAAAGTAGCTGTGACTGATCATATGTCTTAAAGGCTGCTACTCTACTGAGAAAAAGCAGACAGACTAAAGCTGAGATGTAAAAAGAAGGACAAATGGAGAGAACCAAGCCGCTGTGTCTGCACGCGACGCCATCTTGAAAGCTGTGCATGTTCAATTCTGTTTCACTGATTTTATGGTTTCTAGTTTCTTTTTGTTATTTAGTTGCACAGTCTACTTTTTCATGCCTTACATTTTCATGTGTAAAATTTTGTCAGAATAATTGTTCTTGTTTTATTATTTTGATTTGGAAGCTGATGGATCCAAATAATGAGTCAAATCATTAATAACTGTATGTTTGAATTATTGTTCAGAAACATGACTTTACATTTTAGTTCAGATTAAAAAATTTAATTAGTATGTAAAATATATTTTAAATTATTGCATATGTACAGTTTTTGGTCTAATTTGAAGGTAAAATGATCAAATGTAATAAGCCACTGTATTAAAGACTTGATTTACACTTCTGTGTGTGTGAAGCCATGAAGAGCAACAAACAAAAAAACTTTATTTTAAATTCAAGTCCAGATTATAAAGTTTCCAAACAAAGTTAAAGTTTATTTACATGTAAGAAATATTTACAGTCCGTAAAATGTTTTATATGATTCAAATATGTGTAAATGTGATGAAGTTGAGATGATTTTGTCTGTAAAACTTTTTAAATTCAGTTTCTATTTGCTCTAAATCAGTCAGTCAGAGGAGTCATTCTATTTAAGGTGGATTTGTCAGTTTAAGGTGGATGTCTCACGTTCAGGTTCAGACTGTCTGTTCAGACTGTTCAGCTGATCAATAAATCAATAAACGGTCAGGTGAAACAACATGTGGAGAACGGTTCAGTGAAGTTGTGTTGACCTTCAAAATAAAAGCAAAAAATTGATTAATTGATTGTTTTTGTTTTTCCAGAGGACAACTGTCTGATTTCAGCAGGACTGTTTCTAACAGTCACGTTAAATAAAAGGCGTCTGTCATCTGTTCAAATCATAAAGCAAAGAAAAACATTAACAACAGAACAATTAATCAGCCAATCAGCAGCTGACACACGCTGATCATTAATGTAGAATTTATATGAGAGGATAAAGTTCAGACCGGGAGACAAATGATGTCATCAGAGATATTCAGTGGCCATTTTATTAGGTACAGCTGGAAAATGTAATACAGCTGATCTGCTAATAATACAACTATTAATGTTAATAATAACAACAGCAACAACAACAACAATAATAATAATAATAATAATAATAATAATAATTAATAAACAGATGTGATTGGCCCGTCAAGACAGGAAGTGGAACCAGACGTGTCTGCGACAGCAAATGAAACATGAGCTCACAGATTCGTCTGGTTCCCAGCGTGTTTAGAGGTCTGACTGTGAGATCACAAAGACAGAAAAATAAAAAACGTTAAAGAAACAATCAGCTGCATTGAAACAAAGATGTGAAAATGAGCCTCATTAATTCACATAAATGTTCTGAACAACTGGTGAGAAAATGATTCAGATTCATCAGTCCTCCTGACTAATGACAGCAGACAGACTTTGATATGCAAAATCTCTCATTTCTCTAAAAACACACACACAACACACACACACACACACACACACACAACAACCGGCCACCTGTCATCCCCCCTGCCTTTAGTGTGTGTGTGTGTGTGTGTATG
>JAWZSL010000090.1:0-127500 GCA_034769285.1 Lutjanus argentimaculatus
CCATGCACTACTGGTAGTGGAAGCCTCAAGAAAGAGCTGGATTTATTCTGAAGTAATCAAAACCAGTACATTTGATGTCAGGTGGGGGGCAGTTAGCCTGGTGTTTGATGTGAAAGTTGACTGGTTGAGCCTGAACAAGTTTGTAATGGTATATTCTAAGGGGCTGATGACTTATCCAACCCAGGTATATCACTGATTTTTTTTTTTTTTTTTAAATTGTACAGAATGTTCTAAAATGTTACTTTTACTTTGATAAGGAGGGATATATTGTGTACATACAGCTCAAAAATGTTGATGATTGAATTTACTTTAATTTCCAGGGTGTAATGTGACAAAAGGTTAAGATTTTGGAAGCGTATGAGTACTCTCTATAGGCACTGTACATTATGTCAGGTTATGCATATGGTTCTATTTCTGAAATATTGAAATCATATTTATATATTTTGTTTTGTTTTTTCTTGAATGATCAGTAATACATGAAGAAGGCTATTTACAGCTGTTCCCTAATCACAGCTGTTTTTAATGTCTTGTCCTTATCCGCAGAAATGACAGAGACTGGGAAACCAGACTCATACTGGGCAGGTGTGATGTCCCTGTATGCTCAAGGTAAACACAAATTTTCAACAGGCCAGAGGCCGGGTGCCAGGAGATGGAGGGTGGTAATGGAGCGGATTGCTGCTTGTCCTCTGAAGCCCAGCATGGTCTTACTGTCGGCAAATATGATATTTTTGGGAAAAGGATCCCCTGCAAGAGTGGATATCATGAGGTAAGTGATGACATTGAATCTGTGATGTAATGCAAATATACCAGAAAATGGTTTCTCATCAGTTGTACTTGATTTTTTTCAGTATTTAACAGTGTGAGTACATGATTATTTGGATGCAGAGTATTGTCAGGCTTAAGGGAAATGTACTGTAAATTTAAACCCAGTTTTGTTTTCCCCAGTCAGCAGAGAAGGCAGGGACAGCAGCAGCCAGTTCAGGTCAGTTGAGTGCTCCACAGGCCAGTGCAGCAGCTGGAAAAGCTCCAGGTTCACAGGCCAGCACAAGTGCAGCGGTTGGAGAAGCTCCAGGTTTGCAGGCCAGTACAGGTGTAGGTCAGAAAGCTCCGGTTCTGTGCAGGATAAGCGAGGGGAAGTCTGTTACATGCTCGCTGTGTAGTCAGGAGGTGATGAATGAGGACTACACGCAGCACCTGTCAGACTACCACTTTCAGGAGCAATGTGAGCAGTGTGGTGCAAAGGCCTGGGGGGCTGTTGGATTGTCACAGTACAAAGAGAGTGTTCACCTTTTGAGCTGTCCAACAGACCTCTCAGATGTTCCTGCTCCAACCACTCCAACAGCCCAAGAGACAACACCAGCACCACAGTGACATAGTGAGCCACCAGATGCTCCTGTTCCTGCCCCTCCCACAGCCCAAGAGACGTCACCGGCACCACAACGAAGACCACTCACTCTGCGGCCTCCTGGTGAACTGGATGAGTTTTCTGCTGAAGCAATTCACAAGAGTCCTCAAGCGGGCTGACCAGGAGTGGATCGCTCAAATTCTATATGACAGTACAGACAGCTTAGACAAAATCTGTCTCAGAACTGGTTTCCTCCACCAAGCCCCACCAAATCCACCTCACCTCCCGATCCACTTAATTATTTCCGGCAACGGATGTTCCTGTGGGCTCCAATGTGGATGTGGGGCATCCCTCTAAAATATGAAAATGCACCACTCTGGAATTTATATCAAAATCAGAGTGGTAATTGACATTGACTCCAAATACTAATTTAGTTGGTGGAGATTATCCAAGGTGCAGTAAATGCATGATTCCTGTCTGCCCTTGGAGTACTGACATTTTAAAGCAGCTGGATCCCTCCCACCATAACAAATTTCCAGCTGTGCTCACAACACTTCTGGCACTGGACAGGAGGGGTGTTGCTATGTCGTGACCAAGAACTATAGAGAACAGCTCCAGCTATTTACAGCAAGCCTTGCAGGAGATACACAGTAAGGAGTGAGGTCCACAAAAGGTCATGTGCCCTCACACAGTCCGAAGCTGTGTATCAACAGCCACCCCCCTTCTGTCCTCTGCCCCTGGTCCAGTGATGACCCTTGATGACCTGTGTCAAGGCATTGTCCAGAGGTATAGGGATGCTGGTGAGCCAGAGCCAGATGCCATTTATGTGGATAGAGATTGCTGCAGTGAGACAGGCGTGTTGCCTTCCATTTGTATTGTGATGTTTCTTATGAATTTGCTACATTTGAACTGCATTTATTTATTGTTGGTTGATTATTTTTATTGGTGTGAGCCCAGGTCTCACTTGGTTATCGCCCTTGGACATCCAAAGTGAGACTGGATGTCTTTCATTTCATGAGGCATTTCACCAATGGCTTTACCACTGAGCACCATCCACTGTATGGCATGATCTGCTCCAAGTTGTCCAGCTGCATTTTTGAATGGGACGAAGATGACATCCAACACCAGATTATTAAAAAGCATCAGGGTCACATACCCACTGACCCTCAGGTTTTATCCAGCATCACTTCCAGTGAACTGGCCAAGCACTACGGCAGGGGAACCAGAAGGGTTGAGGAGTCTCATGCCCTGATCCAGCAACTGCTGGACCCCATGTGGGAACTGACCGACACAACTGGTTTACATCTTATAAATCAGGAGAGCATGTCTCTTGTGTGGGAGGTACAGCACAAGTACTTGCCCTGCATCCAAGATCCACCTGGTGTACAGCTGTACACAAACACTGGAACGGGGTTGGAGAAGGGAGACAAAACACTTGACGTCCTGAGATGTGGCAGAGGGTCCTCCCCTCTCTCTCTCTCTCTCTCTCGAGAGAGAGAGTTTTCATCGGCACCAGTGTAGTTTCATTCCAGGTGCTGTGGAAAAATTCCCGGTCTGCCTACAGAGAGTCAAAAAACAAGTCTGGAAAGGTAGCTTGCACCAAGTGTTTATTGGTGTATACTGCTCAGTGGCCAAGTAAAAGGCCACCTGGCTTCAAATTCTGTTCTGTCTCCTTTCCAGTCAGGCTTCCGAAAAGAACACAGCACTATCACAGCTGCTATGAAAGTAGTGAACGATGTTTTAGATGCCTTAGACAAAAAAACACTGCTGTCTGTCTCTTTTTATAGACTTCTCTAAGGCTTTTGACACCGTGGATCACGGTGTCCTTTTAGAACATTTGAAAGGTTCTGGGTTCTCAGAGGACGCTGTCAGATGGTTTACAAACTAAATGTTGACAAAACAAAACTCATGTTGTTTACATCCTCAAGAGGAACAAAAGGAACTCTGTCTGAGAAAATTGTCACTAAAGATGGTCATGAAATTGAGCTTGTATCTTCTTTTAAGTACTTGGGCTTTTTACTAGATGAAAACTTGTCATTTAAAGAGCACATTCAGCATGTTACTAAAAAGCTGAAGGTTTTACTGGGTTTCTTCTATAGAAACAAGTCCTGTTTCTCTTTTTCTGTTAAAAAGAGACTTGTTGAGTCTACCTTTTTACCTGTTCTTGATTACGGTGATGTACTGTACATGAATGCTTCTGCTCAGAGTCTGCAGATGTTGGACAGTGTGTATCATGGAGCTCTGAGATTTATCACTAACTGTGGATTTCTCACTCATCACTGTACTTTATATTCTAAAGTCAACTGGACTTCTTTGAGCACACGCCGTCTTGGACATTGGTACATGTCCTTTACAAAGCCATTCTTGGCAAAATTCCTGGTTATCTCTCCTCTTTTTTAGTTTTGAAAGATGGAGTACACAACCTGAGATCTTTGGACTTTGTGCAGTTTGTTGTTCCCAGAGTCCGAACTGAATTGGGAAAGAAAGCCTTTAGGTTTTCTGCTCCCTTTGCTTGGAACAATCTGCAGACTGAATTGAAACTGCAAAACCTTGTGTCTCTGAGTTCTAAAGTTTTCACTGCAGATTTAAAAACATTCAAACTGTCTGAATGTCGCTGCTTTCATTCATAATTGTTTTATAAAGACATGCAGTTAAAATCTTTCATCGATTTGAAAAATGAATATGGCATTCCTAATACAGACTTTTTCAAATACTTACAAATTCGAAATGTTGTGCACTTACTCATCAAAGAAAAGGAACTAAGTTATGGATTATCTGAAATACAGGAGATATTACTATCCTCCATTACAATTAAAGGAAAGATTAGCTAATTTTATAAGGTTATAGCCAATGGAGTTCAATCATCTTTCCTAATTTTATTAAATATTTGGGAAAAAGATCTGGGGATGGGATTAGATGAAAATACTTGGTCAAACATCTGTGAAAGAATACATTTCCCATTTACAAGTAACAACATCAAGGAAACTAACTTTAAATTCATTCATAAATTTTACCACACTCCTATAAAAATGCATAAAATCTCTAAGGATAATACACCTAACTGTCCAAGATGTAGAATGGCTGAAGGATCATTTTTACATATGTTTTGGCAATGTCATCTGTTGAAAGGTTTTTGGAATTCAGCTCATTCATTCACTAAATCAGTCCTTAAAATAGAATTTAATTTAAATCCTTGTTTGTATTTACTTAATGATATGCCAGATTTCCAAATAGATTCCAAAAAATGCAGAATATTAATAATCATAACATACTTAGCAAAGAAATGTATACTTTTATTTTGGAAAAATGAATCACCTCCTTCCTTTCAGCTGTTTCTGGGCCAGTTATCACAGTTTTTGCCATCAGAGAAACTGACTCAAGAAAAAAATAATCGGGGACATATCTTTCAAGAACTTTGGTCCCCATTATTCTCTTACCTGTCAAGAGGAGATCAATAATGGACTTGGATATTTTCTGCTCTCCTTTTTCTTTTTGTTTTGTTTTTTTGCTGTTGTTGTTGTTTGTCTGTTTGGCTGTTGCTTGGGGTTTTGTTTCCCCTCTTTTTTTTTCTTTCTAACCTGGACTACATGGCCTTGAGCTCTTATATAAGTATTCTGGATCATGAAGCTGTTATTACCATCAAATTTCTCACTGCTTTTGTTTTTGTTTTACTTTTTTCTTCAGTTTTGCATGATTTTAAATCTTGGTTTATGACAGACGCAGTTATAGGACCAAATTTCACTGTTTTCATCAAGTAATGCCTCTTGTCATTGAGGAAAAACAGTAAATATTGTGAATCTGTCCAGTAATGTAGAGATAATATTTGATGGGTGAGTTAACAGATCTTATGAATTTCATTATTTTCCTCAAGATTGACATTTTTTAAATCATAATTGCACTTTTTATAACAAATTCTGGACTGTGAGCATTTAACATATTTTAAAAGATAATTCAACACTTTTTGGATCAATTTTTGGTCAGTGTTTAATCTGTTGGTTGGTATTTGGTCAATTTTCATGTCAGTTTTAGTAGTTTTTGGTCAATTGTGGTCAGGTTTTGCACACAGCGGCTGTGTCTCTCACAGTCTTACTCAGAGGTTTGTCAGTACACCGTGTCAGTGTAGATTCAAACACAGAAGTGCTTTAAAATGACCTGAAACAATGCTAACTTACTGCTTCTGTATGTGACTAAGATTCAGTATGGCATGTGTGTTTTTTGTGTGTTTGCATGATCATGGTGTTTGAGGCCAGTGTTTGGCATATGAGGAAATGCATTAGAGAAAGTCATTTTCACTTGGTTTTATGAGCCGGGGATTTGTGTTATCCATAAGAAGATCTTATGAATTTCATCTTTCTTCCCCATGATTGACATTTTTATCATAAATTTCAACTTTTCATCTAATAATTTCACTTTATTACGCTCGTTTCCATTAACTGTTTTTTTTGATAGGACGAGGTGTGTTTGCATTAGAGCCAATTGGGAAAGGCTCATTCATTCTGGAGTACAGAGGAGTTCTGAAGAGGACTCAAGTATCAAATGAGTATACATTCTTCTCTAAATACAAAGGAACGGATTATTGGTGAGTAGCCTGAATTGCAGAATGTTATTCTTGACCTAAAGCCAAACCACAAATGCAGAAATTTCTGGGTGATTGAAATGCTTGCCAATCATGTTCTTGCTTCTGGACCACAATTTTGTTAACATTTTTAATAACTGATTCTTGTTGTCACGACTGAACTCAGACAGGAGAACCCAAATGCACGACCAGGAGTCAGATGTAAAGTTCACAAAAAGATTTAATAATGAGCACAAAAACACTGATGGGCTGATGGCTGTAGTCAGGGGATCCAGAAATCCACAGAAACAGGTGAGAACAGATGTGAGGCAGATAACCAGACAGGCAGGTCCAAAACCGGGTTTCCAGACAGACAGGCAGAGGCACCAACTAGAGACAGGCAGAATACCGTCAACTAGGCAGGCTGGATCATTCACGGTAGGGCAGGTAATCAGGCTGAGGCACATGTGACAGAAAGGCGAAAAACTGAGTTACCGTAACAGGCAGGGTCGAACATGAGAAGGCAGTCCAAAGGCAAAGGTACCGGCAGGGGAAGGCAAAGCTCAGGAAACAGGCAGGCAGGATAAACACGCCTGCGTGTAAGTATCTCTTAACGGACGAATACGAACTGGCAAACACAGGAGGGAGCACATGGTATATATACGCACTGGGAGAGGAGATAACGAGACACAGGTGAAACACATTAGGGCGGGGGAAGGTAATCACATGAGCAGGAAAGGAGGGAACAGGAAGTAAAGACACCAAACATGACACAGGAGGGAGGATGACAAAATAAAACAGGAATAGACAGGACAAACACCAAAACACTACTGCCTGGGGGCTGTTGTGACACTTGTAACCCGTGTAGCATTGATGCTTCAAGTGAAGATGGGCCCCTTGGCCGACTGGTGAATGATGCAGAAGAGCCAAATGCGAAAATGAAAAAAATAGAGGTGGATGGTGTACCCACTCTGTGTTTGTTTGCTGTAGGAGAAGCAGCCCTTCTTCCTTCCTAGATCTGGATATGAATTAAAGGACCGAGGTCAGATGTTCATTTACAGGGCTGAAATGTTTATGACTTTGTCCACTCATCGACCCAAGTGAATGAACTCATTACAGACAACTCGGCACCAAGAATACTAAAAGTGTCAAAGGGAGATCCTCCAGTGACGCTTACCCCCTTTAGAACCAGGTACCTGATGCTCCTCAATCAGATAACATTCCCGCTGGAGAGCGTTAATTATGCGTTCAAAGCTCTCTGATGTGTATGGACACTGTCTCAAGAAGCAACTCCAAGTCTACCAAACCTCAAGTAATAAGTTCATTGATCAAAACAGACTTAAATTTCTTTAAGGACTGATTCCTTCTCCAGAACAACACTTTCTCCTTCTTTCTCTATCTTCTTACATTTACATCTTCTAGCTGATATAACAACCAAAGAATCCCTTTTGTTCTGCTCCATCCTGCTCTCCCCTTCTTTCCTGATAAGACGCCAGGTGGGGACGTAAATCTCAAATTCCTTTGTAAGAGCTGATTTTCTGTGTTAACAAACTCAAAACTTCTCCTGAAAGTGAAAATGAACATTTAATCAAAGTCTGTGTACTGTATCCTTTTCCAGAACTCATTTCTGAATAATTTGATACAACTCTCATTTCTGTATGTCATAGTTTAAGCTAGTTATAATTTCATGCATTTAATCACAAAATGTTACATGGAGTCACATTGCCATCTTTTGGCGACAGTTAACAAAGTTCTAGTAAGAATCTTGTAATTATCATTTGAAGTTGAATCTGGTTAAATTGATTAATCAACATGTTTTTCACAGTATGTTATCTTCGCTTTTTGTATGTCCTGTGTTACAGAAACTTAGAATAGTTTGTAGCGTTTTTATAAGAAACGTTTATCACGCTGTTGAATGTAACATGATAATCTTGTTTAATATGTTTTGATGAAAAGCCGATTTTTGAACATAATGAGAAAAGTATGTGTCTATCACGCATAATATTTAAAACCATATAAACCACGTTAAATTCGTTTAATTCGCTCCCAAATGAAAATAATCAAAGTCTAAAGTGAAGAGGCCCGCCTGCCAGAAACACGCCCACTCAAATGCGTCTGATAAGACTATTGATCTTGGCGCCTTTTCTTCACTTCTTCAATTCACTTCATCACCTCTCCTAGTTCGCTCTTCTTCTTCGTCACAGTTTCTCCACACTTAGTAACCTTTTAAATATTTTCTTTTTAAGAACTCCAGTTGCGTTTTTCAGCACATGCTTTTCCATTGAATTAGAATTTTGCTTTTTCAGTTATTTTTATACGTTTTTGTATTCATTCTTCAAGTATTTACCTTTGATTATCTTGTTTTTACGTCAATGTATTTTTACTCGAGTAACTTTTTCTTCACAAGATTTTTATTTTTAAACCTCATTCCGAGCTTTGACGATTTTTAAAAGTTGCATTCAGGAACGCCTCAGTTTTTCCTGAATTCTGCCTTTTTGCAATGCTTCAGACAACATTTTTCTTTTTACGCGTTAATAATAATTTAGAAAGCAATATCGAACGGCTAACAAGATTGTTTTCAACTTTATTATAAGCGAGTAATCACAGCCATCAGACGGAGCTATTATCCGACCTATAACGCCTCTATCACCAGGAACCACCGGGTCCAGAGCTGTCAGAGACTTGCTAAAGTTACTCTCCAGGTGGTGGTTTCTTTTTGCCGAACTAAAGACTCTGTAGTCACGGTAACTGACGTTTGAGGACCGCCTTAGAACCATCGCCAAGGCCACCACTCCACGCCACTGCGTCCCCGCTAGCATCATCTCGTTGGGAGGCTGTGTCCAAGGTCTGCTGGTGCCGCCACGAGGTTCGGGTCCGCCGAGCATGTCCAAGCCTGATCCACACTGCAGAGAAAGTAGGCAAACCTCACCCACCAACCGCAGCCACTGTGTTGTGATAAGAGTTGATGTCGGATAGAAGGCTTAGCTGATTCAACTTTAATTTTAATCTGTTTGCTAAATAAGCGGTTTTACACATAGTCAACATCTACGTGTTTTTAACCTCTATTTACAAACACATACTCTCTCATTATCGTCAACTACAGTACCATTGAATTATCTATATTAATGTCCATATATACATTGATTATTCATATATTCATATGTTAACTCATTAATCTCTAATAAATCCTCATTTATCGTCAAGTTGTTGTCTGTGGATATCTCTTCTGATACAGGAATTAAGATCAATGTACGGAAGAATTCATAACCCAGATGAGATTGATTCATAACTGATAAGTGTACTGATCAATTAATAACTGACCTAAGTAGTTATTAATCTGTTACAGTAATTTCCTCCAATTTGGAGATGGTGCCCTTTTATTAATAAATGTTATAGTAGGAACATTTATTTTGAGGTATTAATATTAATAATCCCCTACATTGCCATCGTGGACATTGAGGGCAAGAAATCACTTATGACTATGGAGGAGAAAACCTGCCATGGCGTTCTTGCCTAAGACATCAGAGTACATTTGACCAATTTAATATATTTTTAAAAACAATGAATAGTATACTAGAAGATGACTGCAGCATCGCATAAGGTTTTTCTCTCCGTCTCCTCTCTCTGTCTCCTCTCTGTCCTCTCTCTGTCCCCTCTCCTTCTCCTCTCTCTGTCCCCTCTCCATCTCCTCTCTCTGTCCTCTCTTTCTCTCCTCTCTGTCTCCTCTCCGTCTCCCCTCTGTCTCCTCTCTCCGTCTCCTCTCCATGTCCTCTCTCCTTCTCCTCTCTCCGTCCCCTCTCTGTCTCCTCTCTCTCTGTCCTCTTTCCATCCTCTCGAGAAGGGTCTGGCTGCGGCCTGGGCATTCCCATCATGCTACCAAGAACGCCCATGGGTGTTCCTGGTAGCGTTTCATTGACCAATCATAAAGCTTTTCGCAGGGGACACTGGGAACGCTGCCATTTTGCCGTCTTATTCAAAACGTGTTCCACGCTGACTTCTGCCTCCCAGAGAAAACGTGATTACCCAGTGAGAGGTTATGTCAGTAAGTTGATTATTGTTGATTATTATTTGACAATGTGTCACTGTATAACTCGATATTAATAATAGCGACAAGCTTGTCTCAGGAGCAGCTAATGTCTTAATGTCGTCGGTCCATAAGCAACGCGGCTATTTGTAGTTATCAGCTAAAGTTTGCAGCGACGACTTGTAACGTTAGGCCTATAACCAAGTGGGCTTTGTTAATTCGGATGTCATTGTTTTATATTAAATAGATAACGGTTTGTGGACGTGTTTTTTTTCAAACAGTCATGCTGTCTTGCTAATTGTGCTTGTGTGCTGTGGCTTTTGTTTATGTGATTTGCTTTGTGTATTTGTGTATCTTCTGTTGGCTATGTGTTTTGGTCTGTGTTCTGTTTTATGTCCTACTTTTTGTATAGTGCGTTTTTAATGTGTTTGTTATATGGTTAGGTTACTTTATTAATAGGCTTTAAATCTTGCTGTTTCTGCTATGTGCTTTGTTATGTGCTTTTGTCTGTGGTTCTGTACTTGCTTTGAGCTTATGTGCTTTCTATATATGTCTATGTTCCTTTCTATGGACATGCCATCAATTCGCTTTTATTTGTGCTTATGTGCTTTTGTACTTCTGTACGTAATTTTAATGCCTGTTCATATATATGTATATACCATCAACCTGCCAGGGACTGCAGATGAAAATTAGCCTGTATGGCTAAATCTGGCACATTTTTGTGACTTAAGTGATCATGTTAATTAATGTGCACTGTCCCTTCTTAAATAAAATAAACATAAACATAAACAATACTGACAAAGTTAAAAATTAAAATCCAATATTATTAATTAATAGCGACAAGCATGTCTCAGGAGCAGCTAATGTCTTAATGTCATCGGTCCAAAAGCAACGCGGCTATTTGTAGTTATAAGCTAAAGTTTGCAGCGATGACTTTAAGGCCTATTACCATAGTGTGTTGTTAATTCGGATGTCATTATTTTATTTTATTTAGATAAAGGTTTTGTGGACTTTTTTTTCAAACAGTCATGCAATACTGACAAAGTTAAAAATTAAAACACAGGGTGTATCATTTTATGAATGTGTGTGAATGTAGACATGTAGTGTACAAGCGTTTTGAGTGACTGCAATGACTACAAAAGTGATATTGATACAGTGTTAGAAGGGTGAAGATATCTAAATTGAGACTGACCAATTTATTCCATATGTCTATTATGTACAGGTAACGTTACATCTGTCAGTTTTGTTAAGCGGCCAGAGGCCCAAAGCAACAAAATGCCAAGAGGAAGGATTTGAACTTCTTCACTGCCCCTTTTGCCCACTTTATATGGGTGATTTTTCAAAAGTGGAGACACATCTACAGTCTCATCTTAAAACAGTGGTACAGCATGGAGGTATGTTTACTGCTTGCTCATACATTGCTGTAGAATAATCACCTTTTATTATTATGAATCAAACAGTGGTCAAGAAAGCATGTGTTTGTACCAGATATTAAAGCCATTTTTTTTTTTTTTTTCTTGTCTTTGTTCTTTCAGATCTAGTAATGTATACATGCAGACTGGGATGTAAAAAAGAATCCCACTACCACTGCTGTGCCTGCAGTCTGCTGTTTTCTAAGAAAAACAAACTGCTGACACATCTCAGCACCTGCCACCCTCAGCCAGCACCAGGTCAGTTGCCTGCAGAAGGACCACTGCAGCCAGCACAGCCTCCCTCTCTATCAACACCAGAAGGACCACTGCAGCCAGCGCCAGCACAGCCTCCCTCTCTATCAACACCAGAAGGACCACTGCAGCACAGCACGCCCCCCCAAGCCAGCACCAGCGCCTCCCTCTCTATCAACACCAGAAGGACCACTGCAGCTAGCGCCAGCACAGCTCCCTCTCTATCAACACAGAAGGACCACTGCAGCGCCAGCACAGCCTCCCTCTCTATCAACACCAGAAGGACCACTGCAGCCAGCGCCAGCACAGCCTCCCTCTCTATCAACACCAGAAGGACCACTGCAGCCAGCGCCAGCACAGCCTCCCTCTCTATCAACACAGAAGGACCACTGCAGCCAGCGCCAGCACAGCCTCCCTCTCTATCAACACCAGAAGGACCACTGCAGCCAGCGCCAGCACAGCCTCCCTCTCTATCAACACCAGAAGGACCACTGCAGCCAGCGCCAGCACAGCCTCCCTCTCTATCAACACCAGAAGGACCACTGCAGCCAGCGCCAGCACAGCCTCCCTCTCTATCAACACCAGAAGGACCACTGCAGCCAGCGCCAGCACAGCCTCCCTCTCTATCAACACCAGAAGGACCACTGCAGCCAGCCAGCACAGCCTCTCTACACACAGAAGACACTGCACCTCTCTATCAACAGCAGAAGGACCACTGCAGCCAGCACCAGCACAGCCTCCCTCTCTATCACACGCACTTGAAGCCTTAGAAGATTAACTAAACCCTATGGATGCCACAATAGAAACCCAGCTGCAGCCACCAAAATCTGTTGGTCAACATTCAAGGGTGAGAAAGGTTAAGTGCACAAAGTGCAATGCAATAATGAATCAAAAAAATTTAAAGCTACACATAAGACGACGCCACACAACAACTGTCAAGGACATAACAGCCAATCATCATCTGGCATGCCAGGCAGTAGATGTTGAAAGGGGAATATTTGCTGTAGTTAAGTCCTTCAGCAGCAATAGTGCCCCCATCCATGTACAAAAGCGGACATCGGGGGCAACCCATCAAATCCACTGTGAACTGGACGTCTGTGTACGTAACATGGAAATCATGCACAGGAGTGGATTTGTAGGATTTGACTGTGTGCACTTGCAGTCCACCCAATACTGCCCGCCATCCCTCAGCCCTCAGCTAGAGTTGAGGGAAGATGTACTGACTCATATTGTCAGTAGCCGGTGGTTTAGTGAAGAGAGAAAGAGGGCGTGCATTTCCAAAAAATGGAAGCAAAAGCTGAAGGGATCCCTCTCAGTGTTGAGGTGAAGGTGGGAAGCTCTTCCTCCAGGAAATATGTGTCAATTTTCGATGCCAATCTTTCATATTACAATAAATTTGGGAGAGTCATGGTCATGTTTGACTCAGTGAATAACACATGGCATTGCCATTGTGTGAAAGGCAAACATTCCTGTGTCCATAAAGCCATCGCCAAATGGCACTTTTTCCAAACCAAAAAGGATCTTTTCACTGGAGATGAGAGTGAGGACACTGAAGAGAGTCAGGACCCAGAAGAACAGTTGGAAAGGGTTTCCACACATTTGCGGTATCCTCCTCAAGGTGAAAACTTGAGAAGAATGATCAACTACATAAATCAACATAAAAGGCTTCCGGCGGAGTTGCCTGTTAAGTTCCACGGATTGGATAGCGAAACAGAGATGCCAAAACATTTGACACCCAAAGAATGTGTCTGTCCAGAGTGTCCTGGTGACCTCCCCCTTGAAACATTCATCATAACAAACACTGCAAAAATAATCACCGTAAAAGGGATTATTGAAGGTAGGCATAACATTTAAATTAGTATTGATAGTTATTCATCCTTTCTCGCTGTACCACTGCATACTCTAATGATCTAACTATTGCATTCAGGTGTGACCACTTACGGCAAGAAGTGCAGTCGGTGCAAAATGGTTCTGCGGTACCAGGAATGGGAGGATGGAGTCCACAACTTCAATGATAAAATCCTTCTAACCCTCCTTTTCTGCTTATATCTTCGGAACTGCCTCCAGGTCAAATGTTCAATAATTCTATATGTAAATTTTTTTTAAAATGTTAACTATACTGCATCTCAAATATGCAACTTTATATAATGGTGTACAGTAAGTAATTTATTAAGCAATTAAGTTAAGCTTAAGGTTCTAACCTCACAATTAGACCATATAATGATAATTATTGGTCTAATGATAATTTGTACTTACTCGGTTGCACATTTGAATGGAATTACATTTTTTAAATTATTCATTGTTTTATTCCAGACTCATACAGCTCTTGGTCGAGCCACTGAGACATGGGAGCTGACATCCGGACAGAAGTACCCAAACACCAATAGCATAATACATGGATACCTACATTTTGAAGCACTGACAGACCATGATTATGGTTTTTTCTGTGTCCGGTGTGGCCATCACACTCCTGTGGTGGTCATGGATCTCCACAAGAGCTGTGTCTTCAGCTTGGCAGGTATGATTCAGGTTTTATTTGCATGTTGAACCCCTCCACCCTTCCACATTTATTTTCTACCCACAATATATTTATTTCTTTTTATTCTAGTGAACTAGAGGATCCACCGGATGAATATAATGGGGAGGTGAACATCAAAGAGTTCTGGGACTCCATATGTTTAGAGAGGATTGCACGTGGTTTTGTTCCAAGTAAGTGACCTTTAAAAAAATTTTTTTAAAAAGTTTCATCCTGTTGCCCAGTGAAATGTATATAATTTTTCTTAGAAACCTGTATCTGAAATTAATTTCAAGCCCTGAATACATACTGAATTTCTGTGTTTCAGGTGATCGACAAAATCCTTTTGCTGTTAAACCTACGTACCACCACTGGGCCCCGTGGATTGGACCTCACACCCGCACAGGCAACAAGGTCCTCAATACAGAACATGAAAAGGTCCACACAACAAGGCACCCCAAAGAGCAGACTGAGATAGACATAACGGAGGACAGGCTACTGGATGAAGTTTCAAATTTGAAGGTAAATGGTAAAAAATAGCCAAAATAAAATGTATTTTTATTCTGTATTCTGTAGTCAATATTGTTGATATTAATTATAATAACTATATTTACGGTATTGATACTGTAAACACTATTGTGTTATCTATTACAGGTACATGCCATCCGAAAGCTATGCAGAGAGTGTGGAATTGATTCCCAAGGGTCCAAAATGGAATTGATTCTCCGGCTGAGGGAAGAAATGAAAACCCGAAGCAAATATGACAAAATCTTTCAAAAGGTTTGGGGAGCGTCTGGTAAGTTAAAAAAAAAACAACAACAATGCTGATCTCTAATTAGATGACTGCTGGTAATTTAGTTTGACTTCCTTGAACACTTTCTCTCCTTAGGTGGCTGGGCTGTTGTCATGTGTCCCTGTGGGCAGGTTGTGTCCTTGAAATGCAACCTGCGGTCAGAAAGTTCAAGGGACTTCACTGATTTACTACTGACCTGGAAACACATGCCCAACACTTGCATTTATGACTTTGCAAGAGGACTGGCGGTGCATGCCAACCTTAGAGAGCCTGAGAGGATTCCCTTCAGCCCTCATGAGGGTAGGTTGTTGAACCCCAGCGACAAAAACGTAGAGTGGGCATCCAGTGGAGGGAAGGTTAACTTACCATGGCTCAAGACCAGAAAAACTGTGTCAGACCCAGGTGCCCATCCACTGACTGGGTTAGCAGAGCACTACTGTCTCTATGACACTTTTCACGAGGGGAACACCAAAGACCCAAAAGATGTCCTCCGGAGAATAAAGATGGTTCCTGAATTGGCAGGGAGAATCAACAGCCAGGTTGCAGAGCAACTATTTTCCACCATGAAAAAAAACAATTACTACATGAACATGCTCTCGCCATCTGCTCATGTTTTTATGATGCGCAATGTCATTCACAACTACAATCTCCGGAGGAACCAGAAGATCAAAGAGGAATTGAGGAATCTTGTGACCCCTGGAATTCCGCTGTGTCTGAATCAGTATGGTCAGGCAGAATTTTGTGCCTCTCAGCCAGCAGAGCCTCGCCCTGACCCAGTTGTTTCACCCTCCTCTATCCCAGCAGAAATAGAGTATAGCTCGGACCTTGATCTTTCACCACCATCTAAACGTATAGAAATTTGTACATATTATATGCATTGTATTAGTGATAGTGTATTTGTATCCAAACACATTTGCCTTGATTTTTGTCTTGAATTAGGTGCAAAGTTACAGTTGGTAAATCTGAAAATTTTGTTTTATTTTACTCTGCTTCCCCATGATATTGGCTTATTGTCTAATCATTGTTTCCTTTTTAGATTGCAAACTGTTGTTTCAACATTATTGTTGAGATTGCAAATGCTCATGTAAGTAACATTATGTTTAACATTCTTTAGAATCATGCTTCCTGAATGTATACTTTTATGTAGCCTTCACAAAGTGTGTTATACCTCTGTTTTAAAATAAAGGGCATTGCAACCGTGGCCATGGATGCATATGAGGTGGTAACCTGGCTACCTCCATATGATGGCTCTCCTATGGCTGAAATGATCGTAAGTAGTAATGAGTAGTCATTTTACAGAAATAGTTCCTCAGCTTTAGCTTCATGTTTCAAGCTCATTTTGAACTCTTTGTTTTGCTCAGTGTGACTTCGCATCCAAAGATGTGGTGCTTCTCCCTGCCTGGCATCCTGGTCACTGGACATTGTGTGTGAGTAAGTGCACTTTGATGTGACATTTTTTTTTTTAAGAAATACTATGTTATTATTGAACCCTCATCCATGCTTAGCTGGCATAACTCATGCATGACATCACAACATTTGATATGCATAACAATTTCATGTCTAAAGATCTAACCAAACCTTCTCTGGATCAACAGCAAACTCTCCTTGCACACTGTTTTGGGTTGTATCCTGAGGGGAAAACACACGCCCCCCTTACAATGAAATGTTTTTGGCCACACTCCAAATATATATATATATATATATATATATATATTTTTTTTTTTATTTTTTTTTTTATTATTTTTTTTTTTTTTTTTTTTTTTTTTTTATTTTTTTCTGTCCCACAGAATGGGTAAATAATATAGCACTCAGTAAATGCACTATTTACCGTAACTAATTTTGCATCAAGTATGATTTGGGTCTGTAAACAACCCTTATCTTGCCTTTCCATTAAATAAAATTTTACAGGTTCTCAAACCCAGACAGAGGATTATGAAGTATTTTGATTCAAGACACCCTAGTGGCTTTGGAGATGGCCGCTACCTAGATATCTTCACGTTTTTCATAGAAAGCTGATTACTGGTTCCCTCTGTTCATATCTACCTTTGGGTCTTACAGCAGTAACAACAGTAACAATCTATCTCCATGCAGTGTTTTCCCACACATTGACGGGGAATCACTGTCATGGTTACACCCTTAAACATTTCAAAGACCACCAAAATACTGCCTTGAGAACCCAAGAGCTTAGATGTGATGTTTGGGGGTTTTTTTGGAAGTATGGTAGTTCTGTTTTAGACGATACTTCCTTTTTTGTTTTTTGTTTTTTTGTTTTTTTCTGCATGTATTGTTCCTACTGTTCATATGTTCTTACTGTTCATATGTTGCATGTAGTGTAAAAACCCTATTAGTTCACACCAAATTTTATACCATGCACTTAGGGCTCAAGGTAAGTGTAGTCATGGTAGAGAATCAGCAATTTCCAAACGGGTTTAACGTGACATTTTAAATACAGGAATTGCAACTTATGCATCTTCCAAACCTTTTCAGTAACCTGGCAAATGCTATCTCAGAGGACCATGGAAGGCATCTTTCTTGGCCGACGAGGTAAAACTTGCGGCTGGTATACAATTCTTTGCATTTAGTAGAGTAGTATACACATAGGCAGGCTTCTTGCTTGATTTGATAACAATGTCCTTCTACCACCACAGGGCGCACCTCACCAGCATCTGAGCTGCAGTACATTCAGAAATTATGACTGTTGACTGAACCACTAACACATTTTGTATTTTTATTTCAGTATGCATTGTATACAACACTGCAGAGAGCATATGATTTCAGTGAGGTGAGTTCTTTCAACTCAATTGGATATGTAACTTAATATTTTGATCATTAACATGGACCAATGGGCCATACACCTAACTTTTTCTGCAGGTTTTGAACTTGCTGGAGGAGATTACAACATAGTTGACATCAATGAGTATACAGTATTATAACATGTATTCGTATCAAGCTACAATACATTTAAAGCATAAGTTTACTTTACAGGTGGACATGCTTTCTATTAGGAGGTGGTGGTGTGCACAGCTCCTGGAGATATTTATGCCTGAAAGGTATTGTATACTGTGTCCATACATTGCTATTTACTCATATTTTGTGTTTATGAAGATGGAAGCAAATGTCTCGTCTCTCTCTAGCCCTGCAGGACAAGCTGAGTCTACCTCTCTGTCTGCCACTCTCAGCCACAACCTCCAGGACAGGCCATTCTTACCGCCAGAAGTCCTGCAGCGCATCATTAAAGAGACCCTGAGGATGGACATGGCAATGCTTGGAGTCTTCAACAGAGTGTCCCAATCATTCCAAGATCTGGCAAAGCCATTCCACCCTTCCATTTACATAAATGATGATTTGGCAGAGAGGCTCAAAATAGGGAAAGAAAGTACAGTGTACATGAGGGTGAGGAAAATTTATAAGACTGCAGGTCCTGGCAGTGGCGTTGCGTTGTGCCTAAAAAGTTTTTCTCAAAGGAGGAACTGGCCAAGTGCACGCTTGGTTATGCAGCACATGTCTTATGGAAGATATGAAATAGTTAATATCTGCCTGTAGACTCAAGTCTTCTGACATCAGGTGTTGTAGAAATATTTTTTTTTCCAGTGTTCTGTTTTATTTGATTCTGTTCAAGAGTAATATATTTCCCAGTGTTCTGTTTTTATAAGTTTTATTTTATCATGTTAAAATGTTGAATTGTTCTAGAGAAATCTTTTTTTTCCCCATATTTAAAAATTGTTAAATTGTATTTTTTTTTTATTTGAAATTTGTTCCAGAGAATTATATTTCTGAAAATGTTTAAAAGTTGTTTGTTTATTTAAATTGTTTGAGATATATTATAATGCGCTCATTGCATACAAACATGGCAAAATAAATGAGCCCTTGGAGTGAAATACTGTTTAAACCTTTATTGTGTCTGGTAACTGCCAGTGTCCTATTTTTAAACAACTTAAATACAAGCAAGTCACTTAGATTTAGTCATTTTCTCAACTGCTCTTGTAGAAAACTAACATGTATGCTTGCTGCGCAACACCAACATTACATGAATCTGTAAACTCCATCCTAGCTCGTAATTATGCTCAAGTTTTACACGTAACAAATGAATCAAACGTAAGCTTATTAAGATTTATTGGCGTTCATTTAGCTACTTTTTTTTTAGCTTACTAATGGTACGTTAGCTCTATGCTGTAAACTCCATCCTAGCTCATGTAATAATGCTCTCGTTTTACACATAACACATGAATCAAACGTAAGCTTATTAAGATTTATTGACGTTCATTTAGCTACTTGCTTAGCTTACTAATGGTAGCTCTATGCTGCCTGTCATATACTCTGACTACTAGACAATTGTTTTTGAAACTTTTGAGAAAAAAATATTACATAACATTGCATATATAACATTGCTAACTAGCTAGTGGATGTTGCTATGTTTAACCCAGATAGTAACCCGGATGTTGTTGGCAAGCGTGGGGAGGTGGGGAGGCCCACGCGAATAAGAAGGGGGCGTTCCAGTCTCCGAACCAGGAATGCCCGTCACAACGGGAACACCCATTTGTGTCCGCAGCCGGAGCATATTGAGACCGGCCGACTGCTGGGCTTTGCACTCACCATATTCAGTCTTCTCCTCAGCCACCTGCACTTTTCTCTGATTTGCTCCTGGGAGAACCTCTTCGGCTTTGCCATAAAGTCCGGGAGAGCCCCCTCTCCTGGACATGAGATCAACAAGGTATGAGACCTCAGCTGGGTCCCATAACCTCCCTGGCTTAGCACTGGTGTCATTGAGGTAATTCACCGGGTGGTTGGCACGCCTATGGTTAGTGAGGCCACTTTGCGAGGAGAATAATCGGGGGCAATGGCTGCAAGCCAGCTTGGCATCCACCCTGGATCTGAGCTGGGTGTTGCCACATTTTGGAGCATGGCAAGCTGCTTTCGACAATGTGGTGTAAGTGCCCGTGCACTTAGCACACACAAAGTAGATTTTCCATGCTTTGTGCAATTTCTGGAAGAGCTGAGCAGCCTCCTTGGCCGAAGACAGATGGAGACCACACAGCCTAGATGCACCCGGGGGCCAGGGTATCCTTATTCCAACCGCCACAAACTGGGGGAGCTGTATCCGCAGTCCCATCTCTTTCCTCCAGTTTCTCTTCCACGAAAGGAAGATCATTCCCGGGCAGTTCGACCCCTTGGGGAAGAGCGCCCTTCTGGCCAGAAATACAGCCAGATTTGGGCTGAGGGGTACCCCTTGGGGCTTTTGGGGCTAGGACCCAAACGGTAGAGCGATCAAAGGAACCATAACTGATTTAATGAGCCATTTGCAGTTTCACTCTACCGGCCATGTGTACTTAGACTTGCATGGCTTAATCTTGGAGACAAGCATATGCTACTGGCAGGATCAACCAGGTAGCCCTTGGGCACCGACCGGTGGCGCGGGAATGCCTGGGCCGCCTCTGGGGAGGAGGGCGGCCCGGCGGGGTGAAGCCTGAGAGGTGACGACAGGTTCATCAGGTCTCCCTCAAGAGAGTCTGGCTGCAGACCTCCAGTGTGAGGCCGCTTCCATTGCAGGCTCCTCTCTCAGGCCGCCTCCAGTGTCAGGACGCTCAGGACAGGAAGTGCGCGCAAGCAACTTTTGGCACTGGCACTTTTGGAGGAAGCAGCTTTGTCGTTGATTTATATTTCACTAATCAACACTGTAACACGAAAAACTTCTTACTTAAATGTAGAATACGTGTTGATTTTGCCTGTTCTTTATACGTAGCATTTAACATGGGTATACGTCTGCCAGCAACATTATTGCATTACATCAACTGTCAGAATGGGGTATAAACTCCAAGTGCATGCAAGAAATTTCAAAACAAAATCGCACAGATACTTTTGGAGGGAGCGGCTTTGTCGCTGAATTATAATTAATTAAACAACACTGTAACATGAAACCATTCATTTATTAAATGTATATGCACGTGTATGTAATTCCTTAGATGTACATGCTGATTTTTGACTATTCTTTATTACGCAGCATTTAACATGGGTGTAGATCTGCCAGCAACATTATTGCAAGTCAGCTGTCAAAATGTGGTATAGACGCCGTCCATATAGCTAAGTTCATAGAAAAACATAACGCTTGTCGATTGGACTGTTGGAGTCTCTTCCGGTCAAAAAACACACCTCTAGTATATAATTTACCGTTGAATAGTTTAACGTTAATTTATCATCATTTGCAGTGTAAGCAGGAATGTAATATTGTTTGCAGTGTTGCATGCAGTCTAATAAACATTTCAAGCCCCGTAGACCTGGCCTAGATGAAATAACAAAATGTGTTAAAATGATTACAGCGACCTTGATTTTACTGTATTTAAAGAATGAACAAGTTCCTTACAGACTTTTGAATTACATCATGTTTGGATCTAGTTTCCAACCACTGGAAAAGTAAGTGATTAACTGACCTGCATAGTGCTTAATAACATTGTCAAATAATAATGAAAATGTGTCCTTCACAAAGAAGGGAAAACATATGATCACATTCATGCAATCAACTTCAACAACAAATACAGAGGAATAAAAACATTTATTTTAATGCATGAGCCATATATAACTTTTTAAAGCCTCCATGACAAAACAACAGTACTCACACGATAAATTATACAATCCATATATTTCATTATTTCACTCAGCGTTGTAACGTAGGTCCGTGTTTACTGAGTGCAGGCGCGCTCCCACGGACAGGGATACTTTTCCTATCGCACGACACCGGGCCTGATGCTAGAGGCAGCCTGAGAGAGGAGCCTGCACTGGAAGCAGCCTCACGCTGGAGGTCTGCAGCCAGACCCCTCTTGGGAGGGGAGGATTCGAGAAACACGGTGCTTTCCGCAGCGCAGAAAACAATATAGATATGCAGGCAATATCTGACCTCTGACCCTGCTCAGGAAGCTGCCTGATATTGACTACAGTAAATGACTGATTTTGAGCAGATGGTGCTAGGCTGAAAAACTAATGTTTGCTGGAAAGAGGAGATTCTAAGCTTTATTTCGATTTCCCACATGTTTAATATGAAGGTGGTTAAGCACAGAAACACAGACCAAAAACAAGAAATAAAACCATGAAATCAACAGGGGGACACAAGCAATGTTTTTCTGCCTCCCATACACACACACCTTCATGAATATAAAGGCCAAGATGCACTAAAAGCTTCAACTGACGCGCGTCAATTAAAGTTTCTACTGCAGGTTTCAGATTTAAAATTCCACCACAGAACCAGCTGTATTTTAGGAAAAGGTTGCTAATTATATGCATCTATTTATTTCTGTAGAATTAATATAAAGAAGAGGATGAGGCAGAGAAGGGGGGTGAGGAAGATGAAGATGAGGATTAATTAATCGGCATGAAGTAATTTTGTGTTTAAAAGTACACAAATCGGACTTGGAGTAAAAAAATCACGCACCACAGAAGTGTACAGTTATGATTCATGATCACAAAAAGTGTTTATATCAAGTCAACACATCTGTACATATTCACACACTCTCTCCCTCCCTCCGTCTCTGCTGTGGATCTTTTTTTTTTCTTTCTTTTACCTGGTTTCAGGTGGAGCTGCAGCTCCATCAGCACTCTCACCTCAAGTCCGTACCTTTTTTTTTATTCTATTTAGCTCTCCCTAAACACATATTTCAGGTTCAGAAGTAAAAAGCTCCAAAATCGAAACAAGTTCGTAGTGGGAGCGTCAAGGCACTTTGATGCACATCAAGATGCTTTCAGTGTGCGTTCTGCCATTTAGAACAATGGGTGAACTTATATAACGCGAACGTCAGACACCTTCAGTGCATTTTGGCCCTAATATCAATATTATAATCTGATCTTTGTGAATATTAACTCTTGTGGGAGTGAGAGTTGTCAGATCAAAATTCACTCACATTTGTTTATACATGGGAGGACTTCATAAAGTATCATAGGCACATAGAAACAGCTGTTCTGCTGCGTGGGTCTCCCTCACAGTTTTTCCCTCACTGTCTGTCCCTTCACTTGCTTGTCGTTTTCCTTCTTTCTGTGGATTGTTATAACATACAATACAGTGAATTAGGGTGGAAAGTTCAATTTACAATAATGAAACACAAATAGGGACTGAAGAAAGTAAACACGTTCTGTCTGTCTGTTTTTCTGTCTGTCTATCAATCACCTCTGCACCGTGTCAGGACCACGGACAGCGCAGCGGTCAGGTCGCCAAACACAACAGCGCACACAGCGTGGTGTTAATTAGTGAAGAAACATGTTTGGAAATTATAATATAATGTGCGAATACACACACATTATTGGCATATTTTCACTATTATTGTTTATTTCAGGACCATCATGTTTTAGAGCTCTCCTCAATTGTCCAAAATGAGGCTTTCAGGGGAGCTCATGTCCTTTTCAGGTGAGCCCAGCTCCCCCTAGCTCCCCCGTAATTCGAACCATGGGTTTTTAGTATATATTCAGGGTGGCTGCAGGCCTGTCACACTGAATACAACCATAACTGGCATTCAGAAAGTTTTAAGCTTTAATTTGATATATGGCTCATGCTAATGTGATCATGCCAGGCTGAGAAAACTGTGCAAAAGTTAACATCAGGTAACGCTGGATTCTGGGGAGGATCATCGGATATGATGGATATCCCCAGTTCTCACTGTAGGCCAACCAGATGAATATAACTGTAAGGTTTACAAGTTAAGTTAATTCATATTTAAGGTTTACAAGTTAAGTTAATTCATGTATTTTAGTCATTTGCTACAAATATATTTTCTGTGTTTGTACAGTTAACTATTTACACATTTATGTTCAAAAATATTATTTACATATTTACAAGTTAAAATATTTACAGCAGCATTGTTAAAAACAGTTAAATAATTTACTGGATCTGTCTCTTTAAGTCTACCTCAGTCTAAGTCCTTCTAGCTTCTCATTGGTTAGTTGAGAGACATGTGACCAATAACAAGGAAGTGTAACCAGGAAAATGTTGTTGTGAAGATGCTGAAGTGTTGAGATCAGTAAGTGCTGTCTAAGAAAATATCTATCTCCATCCTGCTGTTTATTCTCAACAAGAGTGATCCAACCAGCACACATCGAACCCTCACGTTAAACTTTGACAGTGAGCCAGGAATTTTAAAGATGTTCTGATTCTGGGTTATTCATTATCACAGAAGGTAAATTAATATTTCAAAGTGAAGAACATTAATTTATCGCCACAGGTGTAACACAAGACTTCCATGTTTTATCACAGAAGACTCAGCTCACATCACACAACACAAGAGAGGAGGTGGCTGGAACACAAAACTGCTCCAAAACACACAGAGAGACACACATCTGTGGAGGAGGAGCCCAACAAGGTGATGTAATGCTGCACAGTTTTAAAATTAAAAAATTTTTTTTTGCATTTGACTTATTTATTAATTAATTTACTATATATAATGTGTGTATAACGTTTGTTTTTGTGAACATGAAGTGAACTACAACTACCATCTCGTTACACAACCCTTATTGTTAAATGATCCATAAATAATCTTGTAACCTTGAGGTGAACATGGTGAACATGATACCTGCTAATGGTCAGTATTGTCATTGTGAGTGTGTTAGCATGCTGATGTTAGCATTTAGCTCACAGCAGGTGTGTGTCTCAGTACAGTCAGCTAGTTGACCTGGTGGTGGAAGAAGTTCTCAGAGAAGTAGAATATTTCCCTCTGAGATGTGGTTGAGTCGAAGCAGCCGACCAACATTTTGACCAAAACTCATTTTAATTCAGTCTCTTCAAGCCAAGACACACACGCACACACACACACGCGCACACACACACACACACACACACACACACGCACACACACACACACACAGATTCCTGTAAATGTAGAAGGGAGGAGCAACACTGATCATGCGATCCAGTAAAATGAGAACAGGAAGGGAGCCTGAGAGTAAAAGTGTTCAGTCAGAGCGTTCAGGCTCCCTTTTCTGTCGACAGATCAGAGCAGACGGAGGAGAACTGAAGGCTGAGGCTGGGTGAGTGTTAATACAACACTTTAATTATTTTACTGTCAAAGTGTGTGAGTCAGTTTTTCTCCCTGTGGACTGTAGAGGAAAGAAATGTTAGAATGAACTCAACAGTGTGATTCAGCTGTCGACACAAAGTCCTGATTAGCTGAATGATTCACATTAAACCTGCTGTAACCTGAGAAAACAAGCACAGATTTAAAGAAAACTGAGCTGTTTTGTTACGGTAACTGTGTGTGTGTGTGTGTGTGTGTGTGTGTGTTCCTGTATTCGACTCGAACAAACTTTTTTGTTTAAACTTTATTGAACATAGTATACAAACAATGTAGACAGACATGTACAGACATGTACTCCAAACAATGAAATAGACAAATGAAAAAATATAATAAAAGGATTACATATTAAAAGTGCTTATGGCTGTCAAATTAGGAGAGAGTAATGATACAACATTATAAATAAATAAGAAAAGAACAGACAAAGAAAAAAGAGAGAATTGGAAGACAGCTCATCATTGTTACAGGTTCTAACTTCTCTTTAGGGAGATATTTATACAGTTGATTGTTTTTTGTTTGTTTTTTTTTTTCTTTTTTTTTAAACTTTTTTTGGTATTGATAAGTGCCAGAGTTTTAATGTATTCCTTAAATTCAGACAGGAAACCTGTAAAGTTGGGGAAAACCTTTGCAAATTTACACTTGTGTATATGACATTTCCAGTACAAAATGAATCAATTCACAATAAAGTCATGTTGTGTTTTTTTATGTTCAAAATACATAATAACATTCTTACATTCAATTTTGATATCATCATTAATTCTACACAATATATAATTTTCCACTCGGGCCCAGGAGGTGATTGAATGTATACAAAAGTAGAATAAATGTGTAAGAGATTACAAAAGTTGCATTTGTTATCAGTGTCTAAAAATTTAGAGAAAATGATTTGTTGGATATATATTGTGTAGAATTTTGATGTGTACTTCTTTTATCTAATTGGTAATACAAAAATTCTATGATAATATCCAGGGTCTCTGCCAGTCTGTATCTGTTAAGATGTTGTTCCTAAAGGTTTTTCCTCTTGGAGATATTTTCCTCCTTTCATAAAGCTTTTTCGTTTGAATCCATAATATCAATACCATTTATCAACAGAAGGGGTTCTAATCTAAGTGCTTCTTGAAACTGCAGATGACTTTTCATGAGAAGGGTTAGGCCGACAGGAGTAGCTTTAGTTACAAAGTTAAATTCTTTACTTGTAATGGGAAAGGATTTGGTAAGAAGGAAACGCTTGTAAGTTAGCAATACACCATTAGTATCGAAGAGATCATTAACATAAATAATTCCCTTATCGACCCAATTCTGCTCGAATATGGATTTTTTCTTAACTGTGATGTCTTCATTATTCCAAACAATGGTTTTGTGAGGGGAAAAGTTATGAGAGTAACGTAATTTCCAAGCTAGGAGAGCATGTTGGTCAAGTTTAGACAGCTTTTAAAAGGTAGTTTGGTAATATTGAAATTACAAGTGAGAATAAAATGAAGACCACCCAGTGATCTAAAAATATTGTTTGGGATGAAAAAAAAATAAATAGAATTTGGGGATTTGAGACATTCTTTAATCCATTTCATTTTAAATGTGTTATTTAAATCAGTGAAATTTAACAATTCAAATCCCCGTCTTTTCTGGATCCTGAAAGTACGTCTCTTTCTTTTTCTTTTTTTTTTGGCATTTTTGCCTTTATTGGATAGGACAGCCAGAGAGTAGACAGGAAACAGGGCAGAGAGAGGGGGGATGACATGCAGCAAAGGGCCAAAGGCGGGAGTCGAACCAGCAGCCACTGCAGAGGACTAACAGCCTCCATACATGGGTCGGACGCTCTACCAACTGAGCTAAACATCTGCCCATGAAAGTATATCTTTTTTAAGGTGGTGTTTTTTGGTTTTCCATGTAAAGTTAGTAAGTACTTTATTAATTTCTTTGGATGTTGAATCTTGAAGGAACATTGATAGACCTGGCTACACTAGTCTTGAAATACCGTCAGCCTTAGTTAAAAGAATTCTCCTGAAAATAGACAGATCCCGCTGAAGCCACATATTCATAATATTTTGTGTTTTTTTCAGTCAAGGGAGGAAATTAAGTCGTTGTCTAGCTATCATTTCTTTTGTAATATCAATGCCTAAGTATTTGATGTTCTTTTTGACAGAAATGTTACATATGTTCTCATTAGCTGTATCAAATAGGCTCAAAATTTCACATTTGCCTGTGTTAAGATGTTGTCCCGAAGCCTTTGAAAATTCGTTAATTAGTTGTATCATCAGCAAGTTGAGTTATTCAAATTTCCTTTTGAAATATGGATAAACCTTTTATATTAGAGCTGTTTCAAATCTTTAATGGAAGGAGCTCTGCGGCAATCAGAAATAAGAATGGTGAGACTGGGCAGCCTTGACGAACAGATCTATTGATCAGGAATCTTTTGGAAGTGTTGGGGTAAATTATTATATTACTACTGATATCTTTGTATAGCATTTTAACGACAGAGATAAAATATTCTCCAAATCCCACTAAATCCAAAACCTTGCTCCACTGTATCAAACGCTTTATAAAAGTCGAGAAATACAATAATCACCTGTGATTCCACATATTCTGAATAATCAAGTAAATCTAAAACTAATCTAATATTATTACTGATGTGTTGGTTAGCCATGAAGTCTGTCTGGGTTTCATTTATAATTTCTCCAAGGTCTTTTTTTAATCGTCTGGCAAATACCATTGCAAATATTTTGTAATCGACATTTAGAAATGTGATGGGTCTCCAATTTTCTATGCCTAGAGAATCTTTATTTGGTTTGTAACCCTGGAGAATTACAAGTTTTCATATGTTTCAGGGCTTCCAAAAATTCACTGTTCGAAATGTTTAACATGTTCCGAAATGGTAGGGATAAATCCTGTGATGTTGTTTAAGAATTCTTCACATTGTTCTGAATCATATTTAGATTTATATAGTTCTTCATAAAAGGAACCAACATGTTCATCTGTTTCTTTGGGATTGGTGGTAAGGTTATTTTTGATTTTCAGTGCTGAGATATTGTTTCTTTTTTCGATTACGTTTTTCAAGTGCAAAAAAATAAGTTGAGTTTTTTTCACCATTTTCTAACCATTTCGCCCTGGATCGTATAAAGGCACCTTTAGCAGCATCGTACTGGAGTTGCATTAGTTTTGCTTTCTTACTTGCTGACAGATTTTCTTTATTCAATAAAATCTTTAAATGATCCATGATTTCCTTATATTTTTTTAATATTTTTGCTACGATTAATGGCAATTTCTCTCATTTTAAATTTGAAGTATTCCCATCTCTGAATATTATTCATTTCCATTGTATCAAAAATATTTTGTGCAATTTGTTTGACTGAGTTTTGAAAGGTTTTGTCTTTAAGTAAGTTGTTATTTAGTTTCCAATAACCTCGCAAATTTTTATTATTTTCTTTGGTGCCAGTTAAATGTATTTGAATCATTTTATGATCAGATAAAGGAGCGTATGAATGTGAAATTTCAGATATATGCTGCATGCAAGATGTGGAGATTAACCATAAGTCAATTCTAGAATGTTGTGTATATCTAGCATTACACCAAGTCAACTCTTTACATCCGGGATTTTAAAAAACGTCAAGCATCAATTACTGACAGCTTCTCGCTTAAATAAAGTGTGGCTTTAAACCGTGAATTTTGTGAAGTTCTTTCCGGAATTCTGTCTATCAGGTCATTCAGATCATCATTAAAGTCACCTCCTATAGTCAAATATGCCTCGTTGTTCTTATCTTGGAGATCCCTTATCTTAGAATAGAGTTCTGTAAACATAGTTTTAACGTGCTATTCCATTGTTGCCATATACATTGCATATTATGAAAAGAGAATTATCAAGTTTGATAACAGCTGTAATCCATCTACCCTCTTCAGAGTTGAAAGTCTCTAAGATATCACCTGTAAATTTGTTAAACAAAAGAGCGACACCTGCAGTATGATGTGATGAATGACAAAAATAAGCTTGATCCCCCCACTGTCCTTTCCAAAATTTACTAACTGTTTCACAAGAGTGTGTTTCCTGTAAAAAGATAATGTTGGCATTTGTTTTCCAGGTAAAAAGGAATATTTCTTTTCTTTTGATACTATTTCTTAATCCCCTAACATTGAGGTAAACAGTTTTCAACGAGTTGAACTTAAAGTCAGCCACATGAATTATCACCTTTCGGGGACCTGCAAACATTGTTATTAACTATAACTGAGTTTCAAAATATAATTATGTAGAACCAAACATTAACAAGTCCAACATAGGAACTTATCAATCAAACTCTTGTGAGTCCAGTAATAGTCCCTTCATAAGTAGAACAAGAGGAAGGAAACCAGAATTAAGGGCTGTATGTCCATTTAAACAGTGACATTACTTGAGTTTGCTGCTGTGATTCTTTTCCCATTGATGATCACATCAGGACCACGCCATGCAGTTTTTTTCCCTTCTTTGTGAGCTTTGTCAACAAGGGGCCAAAGTTTTTTTCAACATTGTCTCTTCCAGATCCTCTGCAAGTCAAAGTTTCCTCTCTTTCATAACCGCAGCGTTCACTGAGGCTTTCCATATTTTCTGCTTGAAGGTGCGCATGGTAAATTGGATTATCACCGGGTGCGGGTTCTTGTCTTCCCTGGGGCGTCCGACCCGATGTACCGTGTTGATAAGGAAGCCCAGCTTGCTTTTCTCATTAGGAGCAATTTGGCCGAAGATCTTGCCTCCTCACGTCCTCAGCAGTTTCGTTGACAGTTTCAGGGAGGTTGAAAAGTTTCAGATTCCAATGACGGCTGTAGCGTTCTGCTTCCTCAATTTTCATATCTTGTTCAGAGAGTTGTCGGTTCACTGTATCATTAGTTGTCTTCGTCAGATGTTCTACCCCTTCAATATTTTCTTTGATAGCCACAATATCAGCAGCGTTCTTACTTATCTACTGCTCAAGTGAAGTGAAACTGCTTGTTAGCTCTTGAACAGCTTTCAGTATGTCCGCATTGGACACTTCATCTTCACATTTGCTTGAACACACTTTTCTGGGGTTCAGGCTTGATCCGGGGGTTTCGGGTAAAGGCGAGCACAAAAAAAGTGTTCCTCCATCTTCAAAATCCATCAAAATGTTCCCCCGTCTGTCCTTTCCTCACTTTGACATGCTGACGTCCAGGTAACGTAAAGCTGTGTTACTTAGCTTGAAGCAGGTACATTAGCTTAATTTATTTTCTCTTCTCAAAGTTCGTCTTTTTCATAAACAACTGCGAAAACGTTAGGCTAGTATCTTCACCGTGTTTTTCTTCAATACTGGTTCTTCAATGTACCATTTTGTTGTTATTTCTGCAGATATATAGCAATAGGTGCCCAAAACTTTTCAGGGCTCGGAGCAAAGCGTGTGTATAAGCTGCCATCTTGCCCAGCCCCCCCACCCCAACAAACTTATTTCCTGTTTTTTGTGCTCTGAGCTCACAGTCAGTCTTTCTGTTTCTCCTCTCAGATTGACCTCAGATCAGAAAACGAGTGTTGTGTGGAGGAAGAGGAGGACAGAGCAGTGTCTCCAGTGTCCAGCTGTCTGTCTCTGAAGAGTGACCAGGCCAAAGATCCTCTTGTGTTCTTCAGTAATGAAACCTGGACCCTCAGACACAAAGTAAGAAACTGTTTTTACTGTAAACTGACCTGATGGAAGATGATTCATTAATGATCAGATAAAATGCTAAATGATTTATATTCATGATTCTGAACTTTTAGTGCAGCTGCTGTTTCAAACTAAGATGGATCTTATTTTATTTCTTTAACGAAACACCTGAGAACCTCTATTTCATCATTTAAACTTGAATAAATCATTCATATATATTTACTCTAATGTTTAAGTTGCTGTAAAGATTTTTAATTCACAGATGCATCCATGTAGCTGTCTGTGTCTGACCCCAGCGGGTCTCTGCTGGGGGTGAATTGGTGACATTAATCTTTGGTGCCCACCTTGAATCTTGGCTGATTGTAGAGATCCTCTGTGCTGCAGCTGGACTGAAGATGTGTGTGAAGCATCCACGTTTTAGAATTTGTTGCTTCCTTGCAGCAACATTCATATTTGAAGCATCCTCTGTTGTCATGGCGACAGCTTTGTGTTCTATCAGAATCAGATTTATTGGTCAATCATGTGAACACATACAAGGAATTTGACTCTGTTTGTTTTTCTCAGTGAACTTACACACTAACAGACACACAGCAGAACAAGAACAACAAAGTTTAACAAAGTCAAGTCAAATCAGTTTTATTTATACATCCCTACATCACCAATTAAAAAAGGGCTTCACAATCTTTACAGCAAACCATATCCTCTATCGTTAGGGGGCGATCACACAGAGATGCACTGCTAGAAACACATCAGCAGGAAAAACATTGTTTTCCTGTAGAACGACTCACCACATTGTGTTTTTCTAGCAGCTTCTGGACATGAATTAAAGTTAAAGTATCTTCAGTTTTCAGTGCAAAGCTCACAGTTGTACCTCTCGTCAATGTAATCATGTGATCTCCCAGGTGCTCATGCAGCCCTGCTCCCCAGGTGCTGCAGCTGTTTGGCCTTTGCCAAGGTGTTTGTGTGTGATCTATGTGATCACCATAGATGTACTATAGAGAACTGCATACAGTGTTGGCAGCAGGCCTCTGTTCATTCCTGTGAGAGCTGCTCAGTGGAACATGAAGCCAGCTTCCAAGTTGGAGGTTCCACATTGTACAGCCTATAGAGCAGATTGTGACTTCCTTCTGCTGAGCGGCTAGCTAATAGGTTTAGCCTCCGCTTACTTGAATTAGATAAAAAGATTTAATGGTGCAGCTCTTCTAGACTTTCCTAATGTTATCAGACCAAACAGATCAAATCCTGATAGTGAAACGAGTCATTTTGTGGGGATTATGATGCTCTTCTTCAATGTCAGTCTATGGGGGAAAATTCTTTTTGAGCCACTGTGCATCACGTGACGTTGTCTTTACACAGTTTGACATGATGTTAAATTGTCTTCAAAGCCCGGGGCTGTTCCTGGGGGCTTGGTGATCTCACACTTAGAGCCTCGACTCAGATGAGGAACAAGTCACATTAATGTTTTGTGTGTTTATGCACCAGTCTGTACCTGGACAGTACAGTGACAGGACACATAAAGGGAGTGACATTAAGAAAAGGCTTCCAGCTGGACTTGAACCTGTGACACCACTGTTACATGCTGTGTGTCTTGGTTTAGATGAAGAGCTGCAGCTCAGCCTGTCACCTCTGCTGTCAGTCAAACACCTACACGACTGGGGAAGAACAATAAATATCAGGGCCAATATTATATTGGTCTCAATTGGTATTGGCGTATATTAGATGATAAATATCAGTTATAATAATATTTCATTTGACAGATTATGTGTAAATATTTAAGTTGAATTCTTTTTTTTTTTTTTTTTTGTGTTTTTGACGTGTTTATATGAGTCTTTCTTATCTTCAGGTGTGCACAAACTACGGGTTATAAACTTCTGATTAAAATACAGAAATATGAAATGATCAGTTATCTTATTAGTATCGGCCATGTAACACAAAATATCAGTCCTTAAATGGTATTGGCTGAAAAAAATCTTTATCGTTGATCCCTAACACAACCAACAGTCAAAGGAAGTCAGAGAAAAAGAGAGAATTTCTGATGATTCCCTGAAACTGGACTTTATAACCTTTACTTCTTTATATATTCTTACATTGTTTTTTTTATTGGAAATGAAAATAGCAACAGATTGTCTTTGTTTTGTCTCAAACTTTTTTTTTGTCTTTTTTAGTGGACGGTGGTCTGCAGGAGGTTATAGATGAACATAAGATCAGTCTGAGGAGGAGATGTGAACATGTGACTGAAGGAAGTGATGAAACAGGAAGTGAAACTCTCCTCAACAGGATCTACACTGAGCTCTACATCACAGAGGGACAGAGTGAAGACATCAATACCCAACATGAGGTGAGACAGCTGGAGACAGTTTCCAAGAAGATCCTCCATGACACTCCAATCAAGTGCCAGGACATCTTTAAAGCCTTACCTGACCAACAACCTGACCAACAGAGACACATCAGACTCGTTCTGACCAACGGCGTCGCTGGAGTTGGAAAAACCTTCTCAGTGCAGAACTTCACTCTGGACTGGGCAGAGGGTTTGGAAAACCAAGATGTCAGTCTGCTGATTCTGCTTTCGTTCAGGGAGCTGAACTTGATCAAAGATGAGCAGTACAGTCTTCTCAGGCTGCTCCATGTTTTCCATCCAACATTACAGAAGGTCACAGCAGAGAAGCTGGCTGTCTGTAAACTTCTGTTCATCTTTGACGGCCTGGATGAAAGCAGACTTTCACTGGATTTCAACAACAGTCAGGTTGTGTCTGATGTCACACAGAAGTCATCAGTTAATGTGCTGCTGACAAACCTCATCAAGGGGAATCTGCTTCCCTCGGCTCTCATCTGGATAACTTCCAGACCTGCAGCAGCCAATCAGGTCCCTCCTTCATGTGTTGACAGGGTAACAGAAGTACGAGGCTTCACTGATGCCCAGAAGGAGGAGTACTTCAGGAGGAGGTCCAGTGATGAAGATCTGTCCAGCAGAATCATCTCACACATCAAGACATCCAGGAGACTCCACATCATGTGTCTGATCCCAGTCTTCTGCTGGATCACTGCTACAGTTCTGGAGCACATGTTGACTACAGAGCAGAGAGGAGAGCTGCCCAAGACCCTGACTGACCTGTACTCACACTTCCTGCTGGTTCAGACAAAGAGGAAGAAGAACAAGTACAATAAGGGACATAAAACAAGTCCACAGAAGTTGATGGAGGCCGACAGGGAAGTTCTTCTGAAGCTGGGGAGGCTGGCGTTTGAACATCTGGAGGAAGGAAACATCATGTTCTACCAAGAAGACCTGGAGCGGTGTGGTCTGGATGTCTCAGAGGCCTCGGTGTTACTCAGGAGTTTGTACAGAGATCTTCAAAAGAGAGAGTGTGATCTTCCAGAAAACAGTCTACTGCTTTGTTCATCTGAGTGTTCAGGAGTTTCTGGCTGCAGTCTACATGTTCCACTGTTTCACCAACAGGAACACACAGGTACTGGAGAACTTCCTGGGAGAAAAAACCTGTTGATTTAACCCTGGATGACTTCCTGGAGAGAGCCATGAAGAAATCTCTCGAAAGTAAAAATGGTCACCTGGATCTGTTTGTCCGCTTCCTTCATGGCCTCTCTCTGGAGTCCAACCAGAGACTCTTAGGACGCCTGCTGGGTCAGACAGACAACAGTCCAGAAATCATCCAGAGAGCCATCAACAACCTGAAGGAGATGAACACTGATAAGATCTGTCCTGACAGAAGCATCAACATCTTCCACTGTCTGACAGAGATGAACGACCGCTCAGTACATCAGGAGATCCAAAAGTACCTGAAGTCAAAGAAAAAATCAAAGAAGACACTCTCTGAGATCCACTGCTCAGCTCTGGCCTACATGCTGCAGATGTCAGAGGAGGTTCTGGATGAGTTGGACCTGACAAAGTACAACACATCTTGGAAGGGACGACAGAGACTGATTCCAGCTGTGAGGAACTGCAGAAAGGCTCGGTAAGTGTTTAAGTGGTGGGGTGTGTACCCGTGTCACACACAGCTGCAGCGACGTCTTTCTGTGTGAAGCTCACAGTTCTCAGCAAAAATACAAAGTAAAATGATCAGTTGATGTTCATATGGGTGTCATAGCAGCAACATGACAGTTTGAATGTCGATATCTGTAGAATATGAAAAAAACAGATGACTCTCTTTTTCTTTCTCTCTTTTCTCTTTGTCTCTCTCCCTCCCTTCATCTCTGTCTCTGAACGAGGGAGAAAAAAATGTCTCTGCTGTCTAATTACAACTGTTTCCTTCTCTTTATAAGTTCTGCAAACTCGATGTAGAAAGAATGGACAGCAGTGCTGTCTGTAGGTTGGACACCACACGCGTGTCCACCGCAGCAGCTCTGTGAGCTTCCTTCACCTGTCTGACTCTCTGCTCCGCTGCGTGTCTGCCCCACCCTCAGTGAAACACAGAGGAGAGAGACGTGACTGTCTGAGCCGCCTCCTCAAGGCAACGGTAGAAGAAACACTGCATTGATTTATGAATTAATTCATATTTGGCCTTATTTTTGACATCTAAAAAAATCCTTTCTTGGTCTGGTGGGGGTGTTTGTTGGCCTGACGGCCCACCAGGCCTGTACAATTATCAGGGAAACACTGTTTTTATATACAGACTCACAGATGTGTATTATTTGTGATCTGCTGGAACTAACATCACTTGAATTTCAAGTTTTCAGTTATTACGATCATATTTCTTCTCAGCAGTTTCTGATCTCTTTCATATGAAAAACTGTTCTGTCCATTTTCACAATTTATACAACTTGTATAATTTCTATAATTAATGTATAATTACTTGATTTGAGAGAGGATGTGAGGGGAGGCCATCCTCCCTCTTGAAGATCAAACCAAACATCTCCCTCTGCATCCTCATTAATTAAATGATGTGATTTTACATCGTTTAGTTCCAACAGTGAACATCTTTTCAGATGTTTGTTTTACAAACAGTAAGGAAGCTCTCTGTCTCTGGCAGTTCATTCTGGACCCATGTTGCCTTTAAGTTTGAAGCTCCTCGTCCCTCACTGCCTGCAGGTACGGCTGACAGTGAGGGACAAGGAGCTGCTTTTTCTCAGCCACTGTTGCTCTCTTAAAAAGACAAGACTCCTTCTTCTGTAAGACAACTTTATTGTCCCTGCCACTGTATATTTTTGGGATGTTTTCTTTTCCAGACAGCAGTCGGCAGCACTCGTATCTCGTACACATGTGGAACCACAACAAAGATTTGAGCTTGTTTGTAACAAGCCGCTGTTAGAGCAAGTGGATGAGAGACAGAGAGCAGATTAAAATATTGATCTCTACAAACATGATTATGCTTGTTGATCAGGTGTATTGATAAAGTATTGGCTTTTTACCTGCAAAGCTTTTATTGAACTAAGTTACTTCACCTGTTTCATTTCACTGTCTCTACTGGCGGCCTCTCTGCTCCGCTCTGTGTCTGTGTGTTTGTGTGCATGCGTGTGTGTGTTGGAGCTTGTCAACACTACAGTCTTTAATAATTTGGCCCCGGGGCCCGTTTAATTCCAGGTTTCTGTGCCTGAGTCAAACACCATGCTGGCCCAAAACAAAGGGAGCCCCAAGATATGCAGAGAAAGTAGCAGCTCTCATTTCCACTGTGGTTTTCATTGAATTTGCAGCCACAGTCTTTGTGTATTTATCAGCTGATTTCCTCAGACAGCAGCTCAGGACACAGTCAGCTCCTGGGACGTCCTCCAGGTTCACTCTGCCAGTGAAGAAGAGCTCAGTAGCTTCAGTTCACTGGAGGATTTTTATCTTCACCAGGCTCAGAGAAGAAATGATCCTGTTAAACTGCTGAACTCTGGAGAAAAACCATCATCCATGAATTAGAATCATTCAGTCTTTAGTACTAATTATACTATTAATGCAACAGGAGTCATTAAATTAATTTACTGGGAGGTGAAAAGCAGATGGAGAAACACAAGATTCATCAAAATACACACAAACACATGACTGAGGTAAATATACACAAGTGCAGTAACAACCTGCAGTGATTTTACAGTTTGTTGAACATCGTGTTAAAACAAACAAACACAAATCAGCTGTTAATCAAAATCTGACATGTTTACATCACAGTCATTTGGACACTTGTGTCCAAAAACAGCAGTTTGTGTTTGATGATGTCAGGAAAACTTTGACATGTGGACAGAAGGAGCTCAAGTTTCAAACCACAAACCTTGTGATCAGTGACTGACTGACTGACTGATGTTTTTATCGTAAAGTGTCCGATTTTATTATTTTTGAACTTTCAAATTCTCTCTCTCATCACAGGTTTATGGACTATCGACTCTCAGAGACTCACTGTGAAGTCATGGCTTCAGCTCTGAAGTCCAACCCCTCCCATCTGAGAGTTCTGAACCTGAGGGACAACAGAGACCTGAAGGATTCAGGAGTGAAGCTTCTGTCAGCTGGACTGGAGAGTCCACACTGTCGACTGGAGACTCTGAGGTCAGTTCATGTATTTTGCTCTTGTACAGTGTTTATCTACCAAAATGAAATCCACAAGACAAGTTTTAGAAAGGGGGGGGGGGGGGGGGGTCAGCTGTTTGAAGTTTGGTGTCTGATGTGTCACCAACAACAGGCGACACTTCAACATGTGATGATGCTTCCTGTCAGAAAATGATGTCACTTTGTGTGTGACTGGACCAGTAAACAGGAGCTTAAATAATAAGGTAGCAGCTTCCATTTGAGATGAAGACAACATTCATGTCAGTCTGCTCAGTTCTGAAGATGATGAGGATGAAGCTCACAGTCAGTCAGCTGTGTGTTGATGAAGATGAAGATGAAGGTGGTGATGAAGATAGTCCACATCTGTGCTTTAAATGAGAGCAGCAGAAGTTCTGGGACGGCTGTTAAAGACCTTTGTCAAGTTTTGTATTTCATTCAATGATTATTTATTTCATAAAGTCTCTCATTTATTCTTTATTTAGATTGGATGGCTGCAGTTTGTCAGAGATCAGCTGTGCTTCTTTGGCCTCAGCTCTGAAGTCCAACCCCTCCTATCTGACAGAACTGGACCTGAGTGACAACAAAGACCTGAAGGATTCAGGAGTGAAGCTTCTGTCAGCTGGACTGAGAGTCCACACTGCAGACTGAAGACTCTGAGGTCAGTTCATGTATTTTGCTCTTGTACAGTGTTTATCTACCAAAATGAAATCCACAAGATAAGTTTTAAATTTCCTTCAGTTCTCTTGTTTTCTGGGTTTGTCTGAGCACAAATCACAACAGCTTTTTTTTAAAGTTTGTCAGTCTGAACAGTTTATCTGTGAATTTAGTCTGAACTCAAACTGGATTCATGTTATTAAGGAAACTGTAGGATTTATTCTTCAGTGTGCTGCCAAATTAAATCAACAATCATCTTCTTCTTACAAGTGAGACATTTTTTAAAAAGATTCAACAAGTTCAACACATTTCTGCTGATGTGATGGAAAGAAATTGAGATCCTGTAAGTCGCTATGATGAGAAACCTTCTGAAAATAATGAGTTACTTTAGTTAGTTTTTATTTAACACTGTGTACCCTCAAAATTACAACCGTTAAGCTCACTCATACACATTTTTGTATATATTCATATAAATATAAAAATGAACATATTATGAATGTATCTTTCCAAATTGTTTTTCTTTTTTCTTTTTTCCAACTCCAGACTTGATCTTAAAAATCATTTCCATCATCATTTTCAGGATCTGAACCCTTTAAATGCTAGTTTGTTTACAAGATGCTGCTCTTTTTTAAATGAAAAAACAACAACACAATAACTGAATTGAAGATAATATACTAAATGGCAAGTGGATTTTTTTGTGTGTGATTCTTATTGTGTAGTATATGTCAGTGATTAGCAACAATATTGATTTTGATTCATTTGTATTTTTGGTGCAGTATTAGATTTTATGTAAACAATCTCACCTATAGTCCATGTAACATGTCCATTGTTTTTTAGCACTCCTATTACCCTTCAAAGGTTTTACCTTACCTATGCCCTGGCACGGTATGGAAATGTTCACACTTATCTAATGAAATAGACTTTGGGGTCATGTGTGCTGGGATCTTAGCCCGGGTACCTAATGTGAAAGACCCCTCAGTCTCAAATCCAAACAAACCGGATGTTCCGGGTTTTGTTTTAGCTTTCCTGCACAGTTGTACCTGCTGCTGCTGCAAGATGTTATGTTTTTATTTCTTCAGTGAATGACTGGCACCTGACTTCTAGCTGGCAGCCACGGTGTTTCAGCGCTCCTGTCTCTTTGCGTTTTTTAAATCTTTTTTTCTCGTTTTCCCATGCTATGCCCTATGATCGGAATATGCTCCTTAACATCAGGGAAATGATGCCAACCGTTTCATCTCTGACTTTTTTGAGCGCATCGGAGGAAATTCATGACTGCATACTCAGCGTAGGGAAATGTGAAGACTGGCTGGCACCAGGGATGCAGCAATTAAGCGATTTTACTATTAACCACGCTTTAAAACGTCACGGTTATTTAATCCCAAAGGCTCTGCTACACCAAGTGTTTCTGTTCTCACTCACAAAAAACGGACATGCTGGTACATTATTTTCGGCGCAACCCGCACGGAACGAAAACAAACCAGCGGTGCACCTGCTTAAAGTGCCGTGAGCATCAAGAGACATGGAGGCTACGCTGCAGTAGCTTAGCAATGGCAGAAGGATCAAGCAGCGAAGCATTGTTTCCACCGAAGAAAAAAAGTGAAGTCGGCAGTGTGGGAGCATTTCGGATACACCAAGAATGACTAGGGAATCATTCAAGACAACGGAACACCTGTCTGCAAAACCTGCCCAAAAAAAGTTGCGGCTAAAGGGTCAAACACAGCAGCAAGCAGCATGTTTGTCTATGGAAGACAAAAGTACATCCCTCACAAGGGCTTCAGTCAGTGACTGTTTAACGTTACAGGTTGCTTTTTCGCATCTGTGTCGAGTAAACTCTAGGCATTGTAGGTTAATATACCAGGTGTAAAACACTAACATAACATCAGGAGCTTGTAGACTTCCAGCACTATACCATGGGATCTAATTAATTGCATTTCAGTTATTGTTAACAAAGCATAAGAGATGTTTTCAATTTACTTCTATTATTTGTAGTTTTAGTGAGTATCTATGAGAAAGCACTATATAAATGTAAACCATTATTATCATTATTATTATTATTATCATCATCATCATCATCATCATCATCATCGTTGTTGTTGTTGTTGTTAAACTTCATACAAAACAAAAAAAACCAAAACAATAATAGACTGGATTTAATCAGGTCACATGTAAAATTAAATTAATTATTGAAAATAGATGATTAAAAATGAATTAAAAAAACAGGCATGGATGACAGTTGATAACAATAACACTTAGGTTTGTTAACCACATGAGTAACATTTTCCCCTGGGGGATCAATAAAGTTAATCTTAGTCTTATATTAAGAATAATACTTGAAATACTTTATTTCAGATATTAAAAAAAAACAACTTAAGTCATTACTGCAAATCTGTTAGGTATGGTGTAAAAGTCACTAAAAACTACAAAGGTGGTGGACCCAAAAATGCAGACTGGAGCACTGGAGCGAGAAACAAAAAAGAGTCACAAATCTCAGGCATACAGCCTGGCAACAAGGGAAGGCAGAGTCCAAAAGTCTGTTCACCCGTGGACGGGCAGGGGCCAGGTAGAAACCTCAGGCAGAAAGCCTGAAGACAGGGCAGAGGCGGAGTCAGAGACCTCAGGCGGGCGGCCTGGAGGCAGGCAGAGGCGGAGTCGGAGACCTCAGGCGGGCGGCCTGGAGGCAGGCAGAGGCGGAGTCGGAGACCTCAGGCGGGCGGCCTGGAGGCAGGGCAGAGGCGGAGTCGGAGACCTCAGGCGGGCGCTGGAGGCAGGGCAGAGGCGGAGCCGGAGACCTCAGGCGGGCGGCCTGGAGGCAGGGCAGAGGCGGAACCGGAGACCTCAGGCGGGCGGCCTGGAGGCAGGGCAGAGGCGGAGCCGGAGACCTCAGGCGGGCGGCCTGGAGGTAGGGCAGAGGCGGAGCGGGCAGAGGCGGAGCCGGAGACCTCAGGCGGGCGGCCTGGAGGCAGGGCAGAGGCGGAGCCGGAGACTTCAGGCGGACGGCCTGGAGGCAGGGCAGGGGCAGAACCAGAAGCCTCAGGCGGACGGCCTGAAGTCCACCCAGAGGAGCAGAGCCGAGCAGGAGGCCGGCGGCGATGGCAAGACCCCTCAGGGGGCCGAGCAGGAGGCCACAGGCGAAGACGAAGGCGGGACCCGTCGGGAGGACGAGCAGGAGGCCATAGGCGAAGACGAAGGCGGGACCCGTCGGGAGGACGAGCAGGAGGCCACAGGCGAAGGCGGAACCCGTTGGGAGGACGAGCAGGAGGCCACAGACGAAGGCGGAACCCGTCGGGAGGACGAGCAGGAGGCCACAGGCGAAGACGAAGGCGAGACCCGTCGGGAGGACGAGCATGAGGCCACAGGCGAAGGCGGAACCCGTCGGGAGGACGAGCAGGAGGCCACAGGCGAAGGCGGAGCCCGTCGGGAAGACGAGCAGGAGGCCACAGACGAAGGCGGAACCCGTCGGGAGGACGAGCAGGAGGCCACAGCGAAGGCGGAACCCGTCGGGAGGACGAGCAGGAGGCCACAGGCGAAGACGAAGGCGAGACCCCTCAGGGGGCCGAGCAGGAGGCCACAGGCGAAGGCGGCGGGACCCCTCTGAAGGCCGGCGGCGCTGGCGAAGACGAAGGCGGGACCCCTCTGAAGGCCGGCGGCGCTGGCGAAGACGAAGGCGGGACCCCTCTGGCGGCCGACGGCGAAGGCGGCGGGACCCCAGTGGCGGCGACGGCGAAGGTGAAGCCCCTTGGGAAGACGTGCAGGAGGCCGGCGGCGAAGGCGAAGACGAAGGCCAGCCCCCGCTAGCAGAGAAACAGGGGGCCAGCGGCATAGGCGAAGGTGGGACCCTTCTGAAGGTGACTGTGGCCCAGCCGGGATTGGAGGAGCTTGCAGAAGCGAAGACGGCCCAGCCAGAACAGGAACAGGAAGGGGCTGCGGTGGCGACGTAGACGGCCCAGCCGGAGCAGGAAGAGTCACTGATGATCCCACCAGAACAGGAGGAGGCTGCGACCCAGTCAGAACAGGAGCAGGCGCCGACGGTCCAGCCGGAGCAGGCGATGGTGGCGACAGTCCCACCGGAGCAGGGGGGTGGCGGCGACAGTCCCACCGGAGCAGCAGGTGGCGGCGACAGTCCCACCGGAGCAGGAGGTGGCGGCGACAGTCCCACCGGAGCAGGAGGTGGCGGCAACAGTCCCACCGGAGCAGGAGGAGGCTGCGGCCCAGCCAGAACAGGAGGAGGCTGCGGCCCAACCAGGACAGGAGATGGTGACGGTGACCCAGCCGGAACAGGATATGGCTGCGGCGACCCCACCGGGGCTGGGGATGATGGCGACAGCCCCACCGGAAGAGAAGATGGTGGCGACGGTCCCATCGGGACAGGAGGTGGTGGAGGTGACCCAGCCGGAACAGGATATGGCTGCGGCGACCCCACCGGGGCTGGAGATGATGGCGACGGCCCCACCGGAAGAGGAGATGGTGGCGGCGGTCCCACCGGAAGAGGAGATGGTGGCGGTGATCCAGCCAGAAGGGGAGTTGGCTGCGGTGACCCCACCGGGGCGTGTGATGATGGCGACGGCCCCACCGGGACAGGAGGTGGTGGCAGCGGTCCCACCGGGACTGGAGATGGTGGCGGTGACCCAGCCGGAACAGGAGATGGCTGTGGTGACCCCACCAGGGCAGGCAATGGTGGTGACAGCCCCACCGGAAGAGGAGATGGTGGCGGGGTCCCACCGGGACAGGAGATGATGGCGACGGCCCCACCGGAACAGGAAATGGTGGCGGCGGTCCCACCGGGACAGGAGATGATGGCGACGGCCCCACCGGAAGAGGAGGTGGTGGCGGCGGTCCCACCGGGACAGGAGATGATGGCGACGGCCCCACCGGAAGAGGAGGTGGTGGCGGCGGTCCCACCGGGACAGGAGGTGGTGGCGACGGCCCAACCGGAACAGGAAATGGTGGCGGCGGTCCCACCGGGACAGGAGATGGTGGCGACGGCCCCACCGGAACAGGAGATGCGGAGGCGCTGGGCAGCAGAACCTCCGTGGCGCTGGGCAGCAGAACCTCCGTGGCGCTGGGCAGCTGGGGTTCGAGGGCGCTGAGCAACTGGGGTTCGAGGGCGCTGAGCAACTGGGGTTCGAGGGCGCTGGGCAGCTGAGAAGCATGGCGTCGGCGAGAGCTACGCTTGCGTCTGGGGGGCTTCTCAGATAATGAGTCCATGACAGGTTCAGGCAGAGAGCTGGCTGACAGAGGAGCTAGCTTAGCAGGTGGCTGGTGGCTAACTGAGTCCAAGCTGAGTTCAAAATCAGGCACACTTGTGGAATCAATTGTGGCCTGCAAGTCCTGCTTCAAGTAAGCAATAACTGATAGGTTCCGGGTTATTTGTGGAAAACACAAAATTCTGGGCCGCGATAAAAAAGTCCTTTCCATAAGGGTATACACAAAAAGTCTCCTCTTAAGATCTGTGCACCCTTCAATGGTCGAGCCCAATTGCTCAAACTCAGAGCAAGCCCTCTTTAGCTCCTCATTAAGGAGTGCTAGGTCTGCTGGGTCCATCTTGTCTTGGTCAGTTCGTTCTGTTAGGTATGGTGTAAAAGTCACTAAAAACTACAAAGGTGGTGGACCCAAAAATGCAGACTGGAGCACTGGAGCGAGTTCAAATGATAAGTTTAATACTAAAACAAGAAGTAACAAAAAACACCGGCTTACATGAACAAAGGGATCCAAATGAAAACAGAGCCAGGAAGAAGTCCAAAACCAAAAAACACCAAAAACGGAAAAATAAATCCAACAGGAAAATCAAGAAATCCAAACTGAAAGGGAACATGCAGGGAGCACAGCAGGCAGACAGAAACACCAAAAACAATACGACAAACTGACAAAGACAAAGAGAAACACAGGGACTAAATAGGCAAGGGGGTAATCAGACACAGGTGGGTGGACAACAACAGGTGAACCAAATCAGTAATCAAAAAAGGGCGGGAAAAGAACAAAGACAGGAAGTAAAGATGACAGACACAAGGGAAGCTCAAAACTACAAAACAAAACAGGAAGTCAAGACAAGACACACGGAGGACCAAGACTACAGAATAAAACACGAAGTGACTAAGAAAACACAAACCAAGACAGCAAAAGACAGAACAACAAAGACACACAAGGGAAAAATGCTACAAAATAACCAACAAAAACTCCAAACTATAACACAAATCCAATCAAAGTTTATCATGGATTATTTATTTTCATTTTTCTTATTCACTTTTAGCCTAAGATTGACTGATTGATTGATTTTATTTATTTAAGTGTCTTGTACCAAGTGGTGCCCAGCCCATATGGACTTACAAGACACTAAACAGAACAATAGCCTGGATGGCCACATGACAAATTAATAACAAGTCCACAAATTCCAAAAGGAGGAAAAGCAAACATTTCAGAACAGCCAAATTCCATGACAGAAGCTTATGTTGGATACAATGTTCTTTGTCTTAAGTGCCAAGCATTTTCTACAAATCTTGCCAAGGCAAAGGTCTCGTAACACAAGGCCAACGTAACATCTCACCTTCAGACAACCAAAAGAGATCAGGATTTTTCCACTGAATTTTTTCAATCTAAGACCACCTCTGGTACTGCTACAGTTCAACAACCTACTGTTGCAGAATCCTTTGCAAAGTGTGACCTATGCGTCCTCTTCAGAACAAGCCCAGGATTTGAATAAAGCCGTGGCCTATTTCATCTCCAAAGATATGATGCCATTTCAGATAGTGTTGTGAAATTAATTAATGCGTAATAATCGTAATAATCATGAAACCATGATTATTCCTCAGACTATAATCGTGCAATCAAAATCTATAATTGTTGCATCCCTAGCTGGCACAAAAGCACACGGCAGGGTGCTACAGAGGTCAGCGGGCTGGTGTCCTGCATAAGTGGAGGAAGAGAGGACACCGCGCTCCGCTCCCTGCCGTGTGCATGTCAAACGTGTGCTCTCTCTGCAACAAAATGGATGAAGTAAACCTACTTCTACGGACAAAGAAGGACTTTCAACGGAACTCTGTGAAACCTGGCTTAATGATGACATCACTGACTCCACACTGGATTTACCTGGCTATCTACTTATCAGAGCGGACCTGGACACGGCGGCATGTGGAAAATCAAATTCAAATCCATGGAAAACTCTAAACCTAACTCAGTAATTCTTGTGATGGGTGATTTAAACTCCAATAATCTCTCACATGAACTGCCGAGCCACAAACAGCTGGTGACGTGTGCCACATGCGACAGCAAGATGCAACACCCCTCGGACACTCAGACCACTGCTTAATACAGATGGTACCAGCATATAGACAGCTGCTGAAAAGGGCCATACCAACCAGGACTACAGTTAGGAGATGGACTGCAGAGGCAACTGTGATGCTTCGGACTGCATGGAGTCCACTGACTGGGAGTCACTTAGAGGCCCAGAGGACAACAACAACACATTTGCTGACACTGTATGTTCATACATAAACTTCTGTGAGCAGGTGTGCCTCCCAACCAAAGTCATCACAAGGTACAATAACCACAAGCCCTGGTTCTCCAAACAGCTAAGAGAACTCAGGTGCCATAAAGAACAAGCATACAGAGAGGATGACTTGGACACATTCAGGCTTGGCAAACAGAACCTCAAGAAGGCCATCAGATCTGCCAAGGAGGAATGCAAAGCCAAGCTGGAGCATGATTCAAACACCAACGACCCTGCAGGTATCTGGAACACACTCAGGACTCTCACAAACTACAATAAGAAAAGCCCCCCAATCCCCCCATCCCCCGGACTGGCTGACGATCTCAACACCTTTTACACCAGGTTTGAGAGGCCCCCTGATCACACTGATATCCCACTGTCACCCTTCCACTCCCCTCCCACCCTCACTAAGCACAACATGAAAGGGCACGCAACCACCCCATCCCTCGGACTGGCAGACGAACTTCACACCTCCCACACCAGTTCAGACATTCCCTCTGTCACACTGCTGTCCCACTGTCACCCCCCTCCACCCCCATCCTCTCTCTCACCATCACTGAGAAGGATGTCCACAAGTTCTTTGCGTCACTGAAGTTAAGGAAAGCCCCAGGACCTGATGGCGTCTCCCCAGCCACAATGAGGCACTGTGCCACCCAGCTTGCTCCAGTGTTCACATCCATTTTCAACCAGTCCATCTCTGAATGCAGTGTGCCACCCTGCTTTAAAACATCCACCATCGTTCCCAGTTCCAAAGAAGGACAGAATCACATGCCTGAATAACTACAGACCCGTCGCTCTGACATCTGTAGTCATGAAGTGTTTTGAAAGACTCATCTTGTCCTTCCTCAAACCAATCACAGACCCCCTCCTGGACCTCTTGCAGTTCACCTACAGAGCAAATCGCCCTGTGGACGATGCTGTCAACCTCAGCCTCCACCACATACTGCAGCACCTGGATACACCCAGCACCTATGTTAGAGCTCTGTTTCTGGACTTCAGCTCGGCCTTCAACACCATCCTCCACAACTGTTTGCACACCAAGCTGCTGCAGTTGCAGGTCCCCCACTTCATCTGTGAGTGGATTACAGACTTCTTGACCAACAGGAAACAACAGGTGCGGCTTGGCAACCACCTATTGGCCCCTCTTACCACCAATACTGGAGCCCCACAAGGTTGTGTCCTCTGTTCTCTCTGTACAGTAATGACTGCACTTTCAGCCACCACTCCATCAAACTGGTGAAGTTCGCTGATGACACCACGGTCCAGGGCCTCATCGAGGACAACGATGAAACAGCCTACAGGAACACTGTGTCACAGCTGGCAGCGTGCTGTACAGACAACAACCTGGAGCTCAGCGTCAACAAGACAGTGGAGATGGTTATGGACTTCCGCAAACACCCATCCCCACACCCCCTACTCCTTATCAAAGACACAATCGTAAAGGTGGTGGAGTCTGTTAAGTTCCTGGGTACCACCATCACCAGCGACCTGAAATGGGAGAAACACTCATCAAATGTCATCAAGAGAGCACAGCAAAGGATGTTCCTCCTCAGACTGCTCCAAAAGATGAATATCTCTCCCAAGGTCTGTACCCAGTTCTACAGAGCCACCACTGAAAGCGTCCTCACCTCCTCCATCACTGTATGGTACGTCGCATCCTCTGCCCACACCAAACAGAGGCTGGAATGCATCATGCGAACAGCCAGGTGGCTCGCAGGACAGGAGCAGTCACCTGTGAGTGTTGTGCATGATGCCAGAGCCAGGAAACGGGCCAGCAGGATAGTGGTGGACCCATCCCACCCAGCCTACAACCTCTTCAAAAAGCTCCCGTCTGGCCGCAGGTTTAGATCCATCAGCACCAGGGCCACCAGACACATGAACAGTTTCTTTCCCAAAGCCATCACTCTTCTCAACTACCCATCCTAGTTTCCTCCCTAACCACAACTGCCCATCAGTCACTTCAACCCTTTAGTTGTTCTCTTAAAACTTATTATCTTCTTCCCCCACTGCGCTGCATCACCAAGTCAAATTCCTGTGTACCATGTACATTTGGCGAATAAAGTGATTCTGATTCTGATGAGCTTTGAACTTATGGGTTTACATTGAACTACTTTTTCCATATGGATTTTAGTGTTTGTACTTTGGATGAACACACAAACTAATTGGTCAAACGTACATATACACTGGATGCTTACATCATGAAAGTTAAAGTAACAACATGTCTGATTTGATGATTATTCCAGACTGATCTGAGATCAGCAGCATGTTATTAATCTGTGTTGACATGAACAGGTGTGTGAATGTTGTGCTGACATTTGGATGATGTGTGTAGAAGGCTGACATCATGATGATCCACAATAACACAATGACTTCATTGATTAGAACACAGTAATGTTGAGCTGCACATTAAAAAACCTGAACACATCTGATTGGATTATAAATGGATTTTTATCTTCATCATTTATTCTTTATTCAGATTGATTGACTGCAGGTTGTCAGAGATCACCTGTGCTTCTTTGGCCTCAGCTCTGAAGTCCAACCCCTCCTATCTGAGAGAACTGGACCTAAGTAACAACAGAGACCTGAAGGATTCAGGAGTGAAGCTTCTGTCAGCTGGACTGGAGAGTCCACACTGCAGACTGGAGACTCTGAGGTCAGTTCATGTATTTTGCTCTTGTACAGTGTTTATCTACCAAAATGAAATCCACAAGAGAAGTTTTAAATTTCCTGATTTTATGTAAACAATCTCACCTATAGTCCATGTAACATGTCCATTGTTTTTTAGCACTCCTATTACCCTTCAAAGGTTTTACCTTCTAATAGACTTTTACCTTATAACTTATGCTGGTTCCAAGAAGACACACACTCCAACACAGTTGGTGGCATTCTGCACCTCATTGGTTTGTAGTCTGCCAATAAACACAATGTTGAAGAACAGTATGCCTGCATCATCAACCATACTGTTTATGTCTTGGCCACAAAACAGTGAATGCAAGTCACAAGATCTCAGATGTCATACAGGGGACTTGAACATTGTCAACAACGACCCTCTCGCCTGCTTCCTGCATCTTCCTCTATGGCCTCTGCATCTCAGAGGATGAAATTAGCCCGTGCTGCTCACATACACTGATTCTAGAGGAGACAGGCAGCCTTGAGAGATGCGTTTGCTGCTGCTCTGGCTGACAAAGTTTCCATGTTTTAGTCCAGTTGCATTCACACCTGATGCAGAACATGCCCGGGCATACACAAACCATGCTCCAGACTACCTTTTCAAATGGACTCCAGCATGGATCAGTGAACATGAACTGGACATTGTGGCCAAGCATGCCCGGGCCCCTTGTGTGAAAACCCCCAAACAGACTCAAGTACAGCTCAATGAACTATGCTCTGGAACGGTATGGAACACTTATCTAATGAAATGGACTTTGGGGTCATGTGTGCTGGGATCTTAGATCTAATGTGGAAGCCCCCTCAGTCTCAAATCCAAACAAACCGGACGTTCTGGGTTTTGTTTTAGCTTTCCTGCACATCTGCTGCTGCAAGATGTTGTTTTTATTTCTTGAATGATCAATGAGCTTCGAACTTACAGGTTTACATTAGGGCTGTCACTCAGTGGCGTGCACAGGTAGACACTAGGTGGTGCTAAAGCACCTGCCCTTTGCCCTCTCAAAAGTGCCCTTTTGAAAGTTCGTTTTTTTTTTTTTTTTTTTTTTTTTTTTTTTTTTAACAGTGTATGTGGCCCATGCTGACATGATCATCTATAAATGCTCGGCGATTAAAAGCGTGTGATAATAATGCCCCAATTAATATTCCCTCCACCCCCACCCCACCCGCACTCACCTCTCTTCCCTGGTCAACATGAATGCGCAGAGAGGACACAAACGGAGGCGCGTTGTAGCAGCAGACAGTGCACAGTGTTAACTGTTTAGGGCCTTTTAAAGCTCAGATTTTAAAGTTGAACTGTTCCTCTAATTTTATTGAAATATCTTAAAAGCTGTCCACATTTTATTTTAACTACACAAAGTGGTTTGGCTGTACTAAATCAGGCATGAAGCTATATTAGCTAATTATATTATTTTGTACCAACCATAAGTTATTTCTATGTTACAAGACTTGCAGTAATCTTGTATTTACCTTAATAGGCTATTATTAAAACTTAAAAAATAGGCTATAATTAAAACTATTATTATTCTATTCTAGGCAGCTACAGCAGGGAAGCAGCTCTGTGCTGTCCTGCAATAGATCATCTACCAGCATGGAAGATGAGGGAGATGAATCCCCAGAATATATAAATATAAACCTCACACTGCTATAATAAGGCAGCCGGCAGTTCCACATGCCGCACAAAGTGCCCTGATTTTTCACTGAGCACCTGCCCCCCAAAATGTCTGTGCACGCCACTGCTGTCACTTTTTCAAAAAATCAAGTTTGAACGAATTTAAAATGACCCGTAATTCGTTCAAATAAATTCGACCCCCCCCCCCCCGCCAAAAAAACCCCCAAAAACCTGGCCTGCTGCGCCTGAATAATACGCAGTCAAACGAGGCTGTACACTTGGCGCTGCTGCACTCGTCTGTGGTGCCTCTGCCTCTGCTGCCTCAGTTGGGTGGTAAACAAGCAGGTGAGCCTGGCACGGCTGCCGCCACGTCAATTAGCACACAGCAGATCGAACGGGCAGTCAGACACAGAAAAGGAAGGGAGAATCCAGTTAATTTTCAAAATAAAAGACCCCGTGCAAACTCATGATCATAAAGACAGACAGAAAATAAACTATTTTACTACGTAGCCTGCTTATCCATGGTAGAAGCACAAAGAGCAAGGAAGGAGGACCTAATCAACAAAATCTGAGCAAGTAAACATGATCAGGAGGGTAAAACACTCTGCTGCTGAAACGCTTCTGAAACGCTGCTGGTGGGAACTGCAGTTGCACACATGACGGAACAAAACCGCGGCGCAGCCTCGCCTGGTGTAGATCCCGGGTAAGACAGCTGCTTTTTGCAAAGTAAACAAACAGTCTTATCTTTGTCCGTGACTTTGCCATCAAATTGTCTGGTGCACCTATAGAGACTGCAGCCGACATTTCGAACAGGTAATTACAGCTCAAACATGAACTTTTCACCTCATGTCCGAACGAATGTTCGAAACTCAAATAAAAAGTGACAGCCCTAGTTTACATTGAGCTACTTTTTCCATGTGGATTTTATGTGTTTGTACTTTGGATGAACACACAAATTAATTGATCAAACATGCATATACACTGGCTGCTTACATCACTGACAACGCATAAAGACCACTTAAGTTGAATTTATTATTTCAGCTGTTCTGCAGGAGCCCACATAATCAATTGAGTTCAAGTGTTGAAACAGGGTTGTAATGAAAGCCAATGGTAAATATGGGAGAATGTGTGGCGTGTGGAGAATGAGGAAGGACCCAGGAGCGGATGCGGAACTGGTTTGAACAATGATTTATTTACAATAGTGCTGGTGAATCCCAAAAACATCGAACTAGTGCAAAAATCCAAAACGACGAGAGAGTGCTGGGCTGTGGGGGCAACGGGAGGCACTGGAAGACAAGAAGGAGAGACACGGGTAAGAGACACGTTCACAGGCGTTCACAAGAAATACAAGAAATGTTTTACCAAAAACCACGAGAAGGAGCCAAGTAGATACCGCGGAGGATAACTGGATACTCTGGCGCTGAGGAGTGTCTCTGCAGGTCTTAAATACAGGGGCAGATTGTAAAGCAGGAGCAGGTGAGTCCAATCACTCCTCAGCGCAGCGGCGGAAGGGTGCCTCAGAGAGAACAAACAGAAAGTTACCCAAACACAACACAAATCCGGAAGTGGTTCTACCAAAATAAAAGCCCACACTACAAACCACCAGAGAATGGTGCCATCTGGTCGTATTTTATTTATTTTTTTTCCAATTTTAATGCTTTTTTAAGGTTGTTTTTAGGAGGATCAAAGAATTGTGGTTTTAGTGTAAGCCAGTGGACACAAAAATGTGTCGAGGGAGCTTAAGGGGATGAAACGTTTTCCACAATGTAACCTATTATAAAAGCTGATGGTGAATTTCAAAAATTGACCAAAAAAACAAAGCCTTGTGAAGTTTTATGCCATATGCATGAACACAGCCAAAATAAGCATAAAATCAAAATGCCAATACACAAAAAATTGTATGAGGGTACACAAAGGGTTAAAGTCCATGTATGACAAAGACTGTAGCACTATCAAATAAAGGCACAAAAATTAATAATAAAAATTAATCTATATGTCACAGCAACGCTCTGAAATTGAGGTCCAGTATTTGACGTGGTGTGGAAATGATAATGATCAGATGACTGAACAAAATGTTGACAGATTAATATTTAATTGGGGTTAATTAATTGTTAGTCTTCATCATTTATTCTTTATTCAGATTGTGGGGCTGCAGTTTGTCAGAGATCAGCTGTGCTTCTCTGGCCTCAACTCTGAAGTCCAACCCGTCCTATCTGAGAGAACTGGAACTGAGTGACAACAGAGACCTGAAGGATTCAGGAGTGAAGCTTCTGTCAGCTGGACTGGAGAGTCCACACTGCAGACTGGAGACTCTGGGGTCAGTTCATGTATTTTGCTCTTGTACAGTGTTTATCTACCAAAATGAAATCCACAAGATAAGTTTTAAATTTCCTTCAGTTTGTCTGAGCACAAATCACAACAGCTCTTTTTTAAAGTTTGTCAGTCTGAACAGTTTATCTGTGAATTTAGTCTGAACTCAAACTGGATTCATGATATTAAGGAAACTGTAGGATTTATCCTTCAGTGTGCTGCCAAATTAAATCAACAGTCATCTTTTTTCTTACAAGTGAGACATTTTTTAAAAAGATTCAACAAATTCAACACATTTCTGCTGATGGAAAGAAATTAAGATCCTGTGAGTCGCTATGATGAGAAACTTTCTGAAAATAATGAGTTAGTTTAGTTAGTTTTTATTTAAAGTCCATGTATGACAAAGACTGTTGCACTATCAAATAAAGGCTCAAAAATTAATAATAAAAATGAATCTATATGTCACAGGTCCAATATTTGACATGTGGAAATGATAATGATCAGATGACTGAACAAAATATTGACGGATTCATATTTATTTGGGGTTATTTAATTGTTAGTCTACATTAATTGAGTAATAATAAATACTCTCTGGAATGATCAATACATTAGTTGATAGATTAATTGAACAATCATCAGTTGTCCAGAAAGCTGCAGTCTGCAACACCAGAGGCCAAACAATCAGCCCACTGAGAACAGGCAGGTTTTGAACTGACACTGTACTAGTATTTCCAAAGTCAGCTGTTTGAAGTTTGGTGTCTGATGTGTCACCAACAACAGGCGACACTTCAACATGTGATGATGCTTCCTGTCAGAAAATGATGTCACTTTGTGTGTGACTGGACCAGTAAACAGGAGCTTAAATAATAAGGTAGCAGCTTCCATTTAAGATGAAGACAACATTCATGTCAGTCTGCTCAGTTCTGAAGATGATGAGGATGAAGCTCACAGTCAGTCAGCTGTGTGTTGATGAAGATGAAGGTGGTGATGAAGATAGTCCACATCTGTGGTTTAAATGAGAGCAGCAGAAGTTCTGGGACAAATGTTAAAGACCTTTGTCAAGTTTTGTATTTCATTCAATGATTATTTATTTCATAAAGTCTGATTTATTTCATATTGAGCATTTTGAAATTCTACAGAAAACATCTCTCTGTATTTTTCATCAAATGACACATGATCGTTATGAATCAGAAGAAACAGAAGAGAATGAAAGTTAAAGTAACAACGTGTGATTTGATGATTATTCCAGACGGATCTGAGATCAGCAGCATGTTATTAATCTGTGTTGACATGAACAGGTGTGTGAATGTTGTGCTGACATTTGGATGATGTGTGTAGAAGACTGACATCATGATGATCCACAATAACACAATGACAAAGTCACTCTGCTCATTTCAGAGAACACTTCATTGATGAGGACATCAAAGTCAAAGTCAAAGAAAACTTTATTATCCTTGAGGGGCAATCTGTTACACAGTACGGAAGAGTATTAGGGCCACTCATGATAAAAAAAATGAAAGGAGGAAGATTTTTTTTTCGTCATGCACTTTAAGAAAAAAGTCGAAATGTGGATAATAAAGTCAAAATACAATGTGGAGAAAAAAGTCGACATTTTGAGACTATAACAACCAGCGCATGTGACTGCTTCAACAAAATGCCTTACAAGCAGTTAGATGAACTGGTGACACTATACTTCAGAATCGGCTTTAGTAACGTAACTGTAATTACTGCACACATTATATTTTTGGGTTATTTTTATTACTTAGGTTACTGTGTAATTTTGTGGGTTTTTTTTTATTAAGCAGTACAGTGCGTACATTATTTATATTTAAGTAATAATATTTTTACAGCATCATTTAGTTACTTGTAAATCATTATTTCATTGAAATTTTAGTGCTTTGTATATTGTTTCATTTGTATGTTCATGTGCAGTGTAAGCAGAGTTATTAGGTGCGTTTGAGATGAACTGTGTATCACCTGGAGACTAGACGAGATCAGGCGGCCGCAGCACGAGGTGGAGACAAAAAGCTGCAGTCAAGTGGGACAGTTTCCAGCAGACTTAAGAGAACTTACAGGAAGAGACACTGACATCCTGTTAGATCACCTGTATGTTACCTGTAGTTTGCAGGCCAGGTTCATAGCAGAAGAGATAAAATTTGTCCTCGATCGCTGATTGAAGTTAAAATAAAAGTGATCCCCCTTCTGTTGCGTGGAACATCTGTTCTTTTATCTGCCTTGTAAAGCACTTTGTAACTGTTCGTTTAATAAGTCATGTATATAACCTTTATTATTATTATTAGACACAGATTATCTGCTTGTTGACAGACAGGTTCCTGCCTGCCCTTGTTTTGTGGGGACAGGTATGAGTGACACACAGGGAGTGTCTTGTGCTTGTCATAGGAAAGAGAAGTTGCTGTACCCCAAAGTTGGAGTGTGTTGTACTGTTTTGCCGTATTGGTGAATATTAGAAGAGAGAAAGAAAGAAATATGAACTGGGGAACACTAACAGTCCAGAAAAGAGGGTTACAGTAACAAAGAAATTCTTTCTCTTTTAGCTCAAACTGTGTAGTTATCAGTATTAGGACTTTGAGGTATGGAAGAGTATTGGGGATGGACCAGAGGAGACATTTCGACTTTATTCTCGACATCGTATGTCGACTTTATTCTCGACATCGTATTGCGACTTTATTCTCAACATCGTATATCGACTTTATTCTCGACATCGTACGTCGACTTTATTCTCGACATTGTAATGCGACTTTTTTCTCGACATTTCGACTTTTTTCTCAAAGTGCATGATGAAAAAAAAAATCTACCTCCTCTCATTTTTTTTTCTCATGGGTGGCCCTAATACTCTTCAGTAATACAGCCAGTAGTCTTACACACATAAAACAAAACACATATGATAAAACCAGAAGTACAACAACTTTCAAAGTTAAAGTGCCTTTATTTAGGAGGCCGATGGCAGTCGGAACAAAAGAGTTCCTTAGCCTATTGGTCCTACAGGTAACTTGGTTGTACCTGCGGCCAGACATAAGCAACCTGAAGTCTCCATGCAGAGGGTGGCTGTGATCAGCCAGGACTGACTGGGCCTGGTACAAGGACGTCAAATCATTTAAAGTTAGGCCGGCAATTTTGCTGCACATTTTAACTATGTTATGAAGCCTGCTTTTGTTTTTAAGGGTGACTGACCCATACCAGCTGATAAAACATTTTCATAAAAGTGTTGTCCACATTAAAAGCACAAAGTTTTCGGTAAAAGTGCATCCTCTGGTGGGCTTTCTTACAGACAGCATCCACCTCGAGTTCAAAGGTCAGCTTGTTGTCAAGAATGGTGCCAAGATACTTGTAATGCTGAACACACTTAATCACCTGATCACTTATCACCACAAGTGAGACAACTGTAGGATTCTTCCTAAAATCAACAATCATCTCCTTGGTTTTGGATACGTTAATGTTTAAAAATGATGTCCTGCACCAGTCGGAGAACTCTGCCACTACAGGGCCGTGATCAGGATCGTCACTGTTTAGGAGACTAATGATCACCGAATCATCAGCAAATTTTAAAATGTGCCACCTCGAATACTGGCTTCGGCACTCGCTTGTGTACAACACAAATAAAAGAGGTGAGAGGACGCAACCCCGGGGGGGACCCAGTGGAGGAAATAAAAACATCATATAAAACACTGTTGACTCTGACACTTTCAGTTAAGAAATCCATCAGCCAACATATTAGTCCATGATCAATATTGTGGATGTTCATTAACTTTTCTGCTAAAATGTGAGGTTGTATGTAATTAAAAGCTGAGGAGAAGTCAATAAAAACAAGACATGCAAAGGTCTTTGCTCCCTAAAGGTGAGATAAAATCATACTGAGGAGGGTGCTTGTCACGTCAACAACACCTCTACCGGACCTGTAAGCGAACTGCAGTGGGTCCAAGTTTTCCTGCACTGAACTCAGAAGCTCATCCTTCACAATCTTCTCAAGTGTTTTCATAACGAGAGATGTCAGTGCCACAGGTCTGTAGTTACTTGGTGATTTAGGAGAGCTGTTCTTTGGTACAGGCACAATAGTGGAGTCTTTCCAAATGCAAGGAACTTCGTGGAGTTGAAGCGACAATTTAAAAATAGAACAAAAAATATCTGCCACAGTTGGCACACTTTTTTAGTATGCGACCTCCTATACCATCTGGGCCAGGGCTTTTCCTTTACTTGCTCTAACAACCACAGTGTTACACCAGTTTTTATTTACATATAGACATAAACCTCTGCTGAGTGATTTGCTGGTCACTGTGGTGTCTCGGTCAAGACGAAATGGTTCTCCAAAGCCCTCAATATCCAGATCGGACTGCAGATCATGTTCTTTGAGCCACGTTTCAGTCAGGGCAAGGAGACAAAAGCTGTTATACTCCGTCAGGAACTTGATGTTTGCCCGTAGCTCATCAACTTTGCTGAACATTAGCGAGGATCATGGTAGGAGGAGGTATTCTGCGATGTCCTTGTCTCCTTAAACTCTGGCGCAAGCCACCACGTCTGCCCCTTTTCCTCATGCCCGTCGGTTTGGACGCCCAGCTCCGGTCCCCCACTGAAGGATCCAGCTGGATGATCTCAGCGAGAAGGGCTGCTGAGGAATCCACAGTGCCCACACCGGAGTTGCGGAGAAGCAGGAGGAACTCGCGGCTATACTGGAGAGGCTCCCGGTATTCACAGAGTCCACACGAAAAGTTACATAAAAGCATTAAAATGACTAAGAGTCCCCTCAGATTAAGGTGAGCCATAGTTGCTTCTGTCACAAGCAGGTCAGGTTAAAAAAGTAAGAGGTAAGATAAGAAAAAAGATAGAAACACAGCACACACTCAGCACTCAGCCACACAGCTGCTGCCGCCTGTCACCATTACCAGCGCCATCACAGTCACAACGACATAGTAATGTTGAGCTGCACATTTAAAACCTGAACACATCTGATTGGATTATAAATGGATTTTTATCTTCATCATTTATTCTTTATTCAGATTGGATAGCTGCAGTTTGTCAGAGATCAGCTGTGCTCCTTTGGCTTCAGCTCTGAAGTCCAATCCCTCCTATCTGAGAGAACTGAACCTGAGTCACAACGGCCTGACAGATTCAGGAGTGAAGCTTCTGTCAGCTGGACTGGAGAGTCCACACTGCAGACTGAAGACTCTGAGGTCAGTTCATGTATTTTGCTCTTGTACAGTGTATGTCTGCCAAAATGAAATCCACAAGATAAGTTTTAAATTTCCTTCAGTTCTCTTGTTTTCTGGGTTTGTCTGAGCACAAATCACAACAGCTTTTTTTTAAAGTTTGTCAGTCTGAACAGTTTATCTGTGAATTTAGTCTGAACTCAAACTGGATTCATGATATTAAGGAAACTGTAGGCTTTATCCTTCAGTGTGCTGCCAAATTAAATCAACAGTCATCTTCTTCTTACATGTGAGACATTTGAAAAAAATAAAACAAGTTCAGCAAATATTCAGGAATGTCTTTTTATACAAAACCTTTAGAACATAAAACACACACACACACACAGCTGAGTATGTATTGACACAATCTCAGAAGTCGTGGTGTCAGAAAATATCTAAAATATTGAGTATCAGGATATTATGTTTTGTGATACTGTATCGATTCTCAAAACACTGTATTGTGATGGATCATTTTGTGTTGTGTTTGAACCCCTGACCACTACACAGCAGTGTTTTCAACTCAAATTTTAATGCGTACAGTGGTCTGTTCTTCATATTATGACAGTTTTATATCTCCTATATATATCTCCTTCCTTACAGTATCACAATGTAAGGTAATATATTGAATGGTAACCTGTGTATCATGATACATATCATATCAGCAGATTCTTACCAATACACAGCCCTACTCACAACACATCTAGATCCCATGCATTCACATGTCTACAGACTTTGCTTCCATATGCAGACGTGTGTTGATAAAGATGAATATTTTGCCCACGTGTCTCTCTTGGTTAGCGGAGCGAGGTCTGTAACATTTGTCTCTGTACACTGTAAAACACTGTAAAAATGTCACTCTGCAGTGTTATTCAAGGCTGCTTTGTCATAATATCTGTGGCAGAAAAGTGACACGTGCTGACTGAGCTGCACCATGTTGGTCATTATCAACACGTGTTCTTACATGTCTTCTAATGTGCAGTGTCCACATAACTGCACTGTTAAAAGTGATGTCATTGTGTCCAACCTGTTGTACTTGACACAAACGTTTAATGAGCAACAATTTCTCAATGAAAAACACAACTTGACTTTGAGACAACTTTGGTTGTAAAGTGTGGGACAGTTGAAAGTAGAATTCGGGACAGTTGTGGGACACTGAGGACAAAAGTGAATTGACTGTGTCAGTGTCATCTGATACTACGTCAGGGTATCAGCTGCACTTCAGTTCCTTACTGAGTCTATGATCCTTCAGTTATCAATCCCAGTGTTCCCCCATCACCTCCATTAGTGCTGTCCATCTGTCCATAAATAATTCCCTCTGTCATCTCAGCATATATGTCATTTTTTACACTGAAGAAATACTTGTTAGAATTGATAAGTGCTCAGCAGAGGTGGTGGGAGGTCTTTTCAGAACCAACTGATTGTATTTGTTGTCTTTGCTGCTGTTAGTAATATTTGTAATCTAACAATGGGCGTTGCCAAATATGTGTAAGTGTGTAGCTGCGGTCTCTCCACCTCCCCTCCAACATCTACGTATGTTACAGTGTTGAACCTGCTGCTGTTGGCTTCAGGTGTTTGGACTTTACATTTTCTAAACTTCTACTTTCTAAACCTTCAGATCTGAACAGATTATTACACACTGAATGATTTCAAGCGGGAACATTGGGCCTCATGCAAGATCCACTCGTACGAACAGATTTGTTCTTAAGTGGTGCGTACGAGAACTTGTGGCATTCACCAGATTTCTTGTATTTTGAGTTTTCTTTCAGATACGAACAGAATTCACGAGTGGTCCCAACCTGTTGTAGTCATGTGCAGTCAGTCTGCTGGTATACAAACCCACGTTTTTCACCAGTGACTGTATATTTCATTAGTTTGAAGACATTTTGAGTGTGAAAAATAAATTACACTTCATAATTACGTCCACATTATCCTTTTTGGCGACATTTTAAATTATAATATAATTGTAAATTTACATAAAGCTTCTCATCATTCATTCAGTGGCCTATTATTACCTGTTGTCAGGTGTGTTGGCTGTATATCTGCACATGCAGGCTTATGAAGTCTGTGTCCAGGTGAACATCCTCACTTATTCTGTCCCCTTTCTCCGTGATGAAAACTTCTCCTTAACCCCGTCCTCTCACTGCAGTCACCAATCACCCCTTACTGTGAGTTGTTTTTTTTTTTTTGTTTGTTTTAAGTCATTTTCATATCGAGAGGTTTCCTCTTTATTTCAGTGACAGTCCGACCCTCAGGTAACACGGCATTAAGAACACTCGCTTTTCCTGTTTCTTTACTTTAGCAGGTCTTTAAATTTCACTGCTGACGCTGTTAAAATGACAGTTTTTCCTTCATGGATCTCTGAAAACAGAACGTCAAATTCCAAACTCGTAAAGTTCTTCTTGTTACTCTTTGATGTTATTCTCATGAATGAACACTTCCTGACATATAGAATAGAAAGCATAGCCTTATATGGTATTATTAGGGCTCTGAGTATGCTAATTTACAATTCATGCACGTGCACTCAAATACTCACAGGTGGATCATTTACATGGTTTTCTGTAGTTAAGAGCGTTTGTTGAATCTGACGTGGTGTGCTCATACGAGCCCTTCATATGTAAAAAGTGAGAGAAATTTAGGATAAGAATATGAAAATGTTTTTACATGAGGCCCATTGTCTTCTAAACTTTCCTCATTTATTCTTTATTCAGATTGTGGAACTGCAGGTTATCAGAGATCAGCTGTGCTTCTCTGGTCTCAGCCCTGAAGTCCAACCCCTCCTATCTGACAGAACTGTATCTGGGCAACAACGACATCAGGGGTTCAGGATGGAAGATTCTGTTTGATTGTCTGCAGAGTCCACACTGCAGACTGGACGTTCTGAGGTCAGTAGAGGGGCGGAGTCAGTCCATGCTGCTTTCAGCAGTATTGAACTAAACACAGTTTGAATCAAAGTAAAGATCCAGTATTTCCTGTTTTCCTCAGTGAAGCTGTGAGAGGAGAACGGTGACAGGCTTCAGGATCTCACAGTGTTTGTTTTAACACTAAACAACTGATCAGTTCATCTTTGTCACAGCTCTCAGATCAGTCTGACTGAAGCTTGCAAATCACTGGCTTATTTCATAGAACCATGGTTACATTTAGTAACCATGTATGCCGTGTACAAACCACAACCTGCTGAAGTCCAGTAACCACAGCTGATGATTTGTCTTCAGTCTCTGTAGGACCTTTAATATCATAAAATATATATATATTTGTCCATGTGTCTTTTGTTTTGTTGTTCAGACATGAAAAAGTGGTGGGGAGCTGTCCTTATTCTGCAGTAATGATGCCTTCAGGGTCAGCCTGCAATTAACGATTACTGTCATAGTTGACTAATTGGTCGACAATAGTTTTTTGGTCTATAAAATGTCAGAAAATGGTGAAAAATGTTGATCAGTGTTTCCCAAAGCACAGAATGACGTCCTCAAATGTTTTGTTCACAACCCAAAGATATTCAGTTTACTGTCATTAAGGACGTGTAGCGACTTCTATGAATGAAAAGAGCCACTCAGAGGCTAAGTAGGCTCGTAACTGTGATGCATTCAAAAAAAAAATTCATGTTGAAGTCCTGATGTGTTTATACTGTTTATTAAACAAATGGACTAACAAACACACTAACGGTCAGCAGAAAATATTGGAGCCCTACTCTCCCTCACCATCTTTGTCTGAGTCCCGCCATCAAATGAGCAGTTAAATGACAAAAACTACACCCCTGTGCAAATTACCAGAGGTGACGACAACCAAATGAATGTGCAGGTTCAACCAATAATAAATAAACACAGGCTAAACAAAAATTATGGCTCCTACAGGAGGAAAGAAACCAAAAAATATTCACATTTCAGAAGTTGGAATCAGAGAATTTTGACTTTTTTCTTTAAAAAATACTCAAGTTGATGAATCGATTATGAAGATAGTTGACGACTGATTTAATAATTGATCAATAATGGATGAATGGTTGCAGCTGTAGTTCAGGGACTCTCAGCAGCTTATTTCCACTGTGTACTTGAGTGAAATCTGCAGAGTCAACAGACCTGATGGTCTGTGAGCTTCCAGCTCAGCGTGTTCACTCCAACATGTTAACATGAGAGCTGAAAGAAAGCAGCTCTGCTCCACAGCCGCTCCACTTGTGCTCTGAACAGGACTGATGTCCTGCTGCTCTTTATACTGGATGTGATGAAGAGTGTCTCTGTCAACGCTGATTTATGACTCCTGCTGTCTGTCTTCTTCTCTCATCAGCTTGTGATCTCAGTCAGAGTGATGATGATGAAGGAGGTGGTGCTGAGAGGATCAGCGGTGTCCTGATGATCCACAGAGGTTGAAGCAGCAGCAGCTTGTGTGTGGAGAGGCTCTGACCGGGCTGTGTTACTGGGAGGTGGAGTGGAGAGAAGAGAGCTTCATCCAGCAGGACTGACAGAGGAATCACAACCAGTGGAGACGACTGTCAGTGCTGCAGACTGAACTGCTCTGAGATCCACCTCCAGATGTTGGGGCCCTGGGTCATCATTTAGTTCAACTGGATTTAAAATGTTCAACTGGGTTTGAAAATAAACTCAGCAAACAAGTTAAGTTATTCTTATTTAATAAAACTTCGTTTAGTTGTTTTGTTCTTGTATTTGTTATTTGTATTTCTTGTTATATTTCCCATTTATTGCTGTTTTTATATGAATATATAGCTGGTATGTGTTGTAGAATAAGGCCCATATTTCCTGACATACTTCCTTTTGGATATGCCGTATTTCACACATTCCTGCAACAAGTTCACAACAGTCACAAGCTTGCAGTAAAAAGAGGATTGTCCTGCTGTTTAAACGCTGAATTGACTTCATTTCAATCAGTTCAGCTCACTTTAGTAGATCTATATTGTCTGCAAGAGAATGAAGCATGTTTTTGTTTTCTTGTGTCTAACAGCTCCACATTAACCTCCACCTGTACCTTCTTTATAAGGATACGCTGTCTTCAACTAAGTGTTGCTTTTCTGTTTTGAATCTTGTTCTCTCACTGAACGTGGTTTCTTTGACTAAAAGAAGTACTGATCATAATATGTGTCTTTCTCTCTCTCTCACACACACACTCTCTCTATCTCTGATAGAAACACCAGGCCAGGGCTCAACCACAAGAGTGTGCATGTAAATGTAGCCACTGACAGCTGTGTGACTTTAGTGTTGTTCCTGATGTGACTGTATCCACACCTGTTGTGTTACACTCCTAATGTCATGTAAATATAGACCTCTGAAGTCTCTCTGGTAGAAAATGAAGTCATGTAGAGTCGTGTCCAGATGTTCAAAGGCCAGAGTGACTCTGTTGTCCTTCATCTGGAACGCTTCAGTAAACCTGATGATGTTGTTCTCGTCCAGGTGCTTCGACTTGAGAAAGTTCAGTACATTCAACTGGAGATAAAACACCACATTTGATCTTTAGTTTGCTCATAAACTTTGATATTAAGATAAAAGCAACATAATATTTAGACAAAACAATATAAACAATGACACTAAGATATACGGACACTAAGATATATGAACATTAATGTTTAGATAAATATGATATAAACATTGATATTTAGATAACAGCTGTAAAAACATTAGAGATGTAACAATATTTTGAATATCATCATATCTCAATAAAAATTGTCTCAATACTGTACTGGACTGTGATGTGATTATTTTTTTACATTTATATTTTTTATCTTATTTTTTATGAAAGGACTGCTAGTGACTCAGCATTCTGTTTGTTTTGCAGTTTGTACAGATATAATTCAAGGATTCATTGTCAAAGATGGTAAGAGAGGCTACTTTGAATTGATTTTAATAAAGGAAGGAAACCAGAAGCACTTTAACTTAAAAGGAAAAAACACATTTTATACAAACAAAAAAATGCTGTACACATGAGATTAATTTTCAATAGTGGACGTTTTTTCAAGTTGTATTTTTATTTATTTTTTAATCATAATAAATAATCATATCATGGACTTTTCACTGTTGTATTATTGTGCCATGCATTTCTGGTTTGGTTACATCCCTAATAAACACTGATATTTAGATAAAAACAATGTAAGCATGCTAATGAATAAATGCTGAGGACCGACTTCATCACTGATGTTGACGTCGTTTCCAGGAAGCTTTACAGCAACAGTCTCTTTGGTGTCTTTCTTGAAACATCTGATCACCTGAAACCTCCTTCACCCAAATATGAGTCCACCTGCTGGTTCTCAGGGAGCAAGAACTTGGTTTCAAGACTGGTGGGACAGTATTTGTTCCATGAAGTGTCCTCTTCCACTGCAAAGTGGTTTTCTTAAAGAGCTCTACAAATGAGTGAATTGTGATCTTCTCCTGTTAAACAGCTCAGTGTTTAACTGTGAGTCTGATGTCTGATCCAAACTACATTTGGATTTAACACGCACACACACACACACACACACACACACACACACACATATAGATCCACATATATTATTTCTAGTTTTTGTCTAATTTGATACAAAGTACAGCTTGTTAGCTCTTATACACTGTAAACACAAATAAGTTAACAATACTCAAAAATTGAGACAATCAGTTGCTACAATTTGTTTGAGTTGATAAAGTTCAAAGTTGGAGGTTATCAGAGCTTAAATACAGTTTGTGTTACATGATAACAGTTAAATCAGAGTATTTGATGAAGGCAACTCAAATATTTTCAGTAAATGAAACTCACACCTCTCATTGCAACAAGTTAACACACTGTAAAAAGCAAAAAGTTGTTCAGTTCAGTAAAGTTCTTATTCTTCTTAGCTTTTATAAGGGTGCAGCTGTGTTTACTGGCTAATAAAAAAAATTATTCCTAGTGTTTGTGCAATGTGAGGCAAAGTATGGCTTATAAGCTCTTATTTGATTAAATCTGTGTTTGTTTAGGGTCTAATAAAAATACAATTTCTATTTTTTGTCTAAGCTGACGCAAAGTACAGGTTGTTAGGTATAGGGTTTAACTCTGTGTGTTTACTGGCTAATAAAATATATTATTTCTCATTTTTGTCTAATTTGCTACAAAGTTTGTCTTGTTACGTTTATTAGGGTAACATTGTGTTTGTTTAGTGTGTAAAAAAGAACATATTATTTCTAGTTTGCTCCATCTTATTAGTGTAAAATCAGATATGAACAACAGTGACTTACCTGTATCACCTGTGATCTACAGTCACTTGAGTTGCTTTGATTCGTGGAGAGGTGGATTTATTTCCAGGATAAAATCCTCTTCTCTGTCCACTTGGACTCTGTGAAATGACAAAGTGTCTCAGCAAAGCTTGATGATGTGTGGCAGGAGTTCTATGACATCATGATGATGTCATAGTCAACAGCTGAAAGGTTCTGTGTTCCATTCAGCAGGGTTCCACATATTTAATGAGCTTCACTTTTATATGGAAACAGTCAGTCACAGAGCATTTTTTGGTTTGTCTCAGTTGTTGGAAAACCTCTTCTCAACCTGTAGGAGTAGAATGCTGTCCTCAACTGTCCACATTGTGGAGCAGTTGTCACAAACCCTGAATCCTGTCCTGTTTGTCCCCAAAAGCCGACAGTAATAGATAATATGAAGAAGCTAAAAACAGCTGTCTGCATGCTGTATCACATGACATGTAGGCTATAATTCCTGCTTTTATTCAATCAAAATATAACAGAAAGTTGAGCTGCTACAGTGGGAGGAATTTATTCTAAAAATATGTGAAAAATGTGTTTGTGAGCTCCTCCAGCTGAATGACAATCTTATCTGCTGAAAGGATGTTTAAAATGACTGTAACACACCTGTCACCTGTGTGTAAATGTTTATGTGTCTTGTAAACAGTCAGGACACTGTGCTTCATATCATCATCTTTATAATATTAACCCTCAGGCCTCACTTGAAACATTTTTGTTTTTTGGGGGGGTCTTTTTTTCAGTTTTCTTTTTTAAATAATTTTGTCTATGTTAATGCCAACATATATTTTGATGAGCCTAAATGTTTCTTTTATAATGTTTAAATTTCAGTCTCAAACCCTCTCAGAGGTCTATAATAAGCTCTGTATACATTCACTACACACTGAACGTGTTCAGGACAAAAAATGTACCATTGAAACACATTCAAACCAGGATTGTTGATCCCATGGCCATCACAGCATTAAAACATGTATTACATGATATTAGGTTTTGCTTCACAGTTGTAGTTTTTCATATTCGCCAGATTTCTACGATGTTCTCATGTTTGACATTAAGGGAAATTACGTGCTTTTTACCTGGTTTCCTGTAAGAACACTGTTGCAATAATGGAGCCAATGAAGACATTATTATGTCTGTGAGGTGTAAGTCAGATGAGGATCATGTTATCACTTTGTTATCACTGTGCATGTGTGAGTGAGTGTCTGAGTGAGTGTTCCTACAGGTTGTCTGCAGTTTATCTACTGGACTGATCACACTAATTTTTTTTTGTGTACATTCATGACTGTGTGCTGAAGGACCTCTGTGATTTAGAATTCTTGGAAAGCCTTGAAAAACCTTTTAAAATGATTTTTATGCTTTAATGTTTTAAAGGCATAATGCATTATGCTTATAGGTCATTCGATTCTTGTGAAGGTGATATCTCAAGAACACTTTGAGGGAATTTCTTCAAACTTGAAGCAAATGTTCACTTGGACTCAAAGATTGATTCAATTTTGGTGGTCAAAGGTCAAAGGTCAAAGGTCGTAGTGACCTGACTTAACACATTTTTGTCTCTCATGATCATGATCTGATCAGCAATGACAGTGTCCAGAGATAGAAATGATATTGTGTAGGCAGTAGTTACAATCCTCCATACCTGACTCTCACAGACACATCACCATCACTCATCCATCACTCATCCACCCACTCACACACACATGCATGCATGTGAATGCATGTAAATGCATTCAAACTCAACAGTATACATACACATGCATGTGCACGAACAGGCATTCAAACTCAAGAGTACAGAAACAAAAGAGCTTTGAAATAGAACTTTAAAGTCCCTCTTTGTTTTTCTCCTCATCATATGTCCCCACAAACACCTGCACAGAGACCAACACACACCCAAACATGGCCTCCTTCAACTAATATAAACATGAGGATTCAAAGATGGAGCCACGGGGGAAACTAAAACAAACACTGGCTTTGTTTTTGAGACCATCACACAGATTTGCAGGTGCTGGGGGACTATAAATTAAGATGATTTCATCTGACACTGCACAAAAAATAATGATGCATCAAAATCAGTGTTGTTACTCATCTAACAGCCTCCATACATGGGTCGGACGCTCTACCAACTGAGCTAAACATCCGCCCCTGTAAGATTTTTTTTTAATTTAATCTGTCACTGTAAAACAATGTGCTGCAGCTGGGGAGAGAAGCTCCTCAGGCCCACTGACAGGGCCATGGACCTGCTGGTCCAAAAGGCAGATTTACTGGCCAGAGAGATGGAAAAATTAAGGAAGGACAACCTCCAACTGTTCTTTGAGCTGGAGGTTGTCCTTCCTTAATTTAACTGCTGCTCAGGTCATCAAAGATGACACAAAGGACGCTCATGTAGGCAGCCACAGGTAAGAAGGAGTCAGCAGGAGTTCGAAGAACAGCTGGAGGTTGTCCAGGCTGCTGCTCAGTTCATCAAAGATGGTGTTTGTGTTTAGTTGTGATTAGATTCTTGTCAAACATATGACAGTAATGGTATAATATTGTCATTTAAATTTGATTAGTTTTTGCCAGACAGCAGGAAATTTTGCTGAGTCATCCAGTAACAGCCATGACTCTCTTTAAAGCAGCATGTCTTTGTCATGTTTGTTTCAACTCTTACCTGTACTGTTACTTGCTTTTAACATTTACAATTGAAAAATCACAATTTTTAAACTTAATATCAGTTGCTTGATGTGTTTTGTTCCATGTCTCATGAATCATTTGTTGAAAGTGTGTGTTCATGTTGTTTTATGATTGATATGCATGTTTCAAAATATGTCACAGCTCTGGCAGGCTTTAGATGTTTTCCTTTATGTGACTGCAGATGTAACTGAAGTAGTGTGTCAGACAGAGGAGGGGGAAGAGGAAACAATGTAATTTATTTGTTGATGTTGTTCTTCCAGTAGTTATGTTTATATAGTTTATTTTTTAAATTAAACTTTTTTTTCATAATGGTTGTTTGTCTGTTTCATTTTGTGTTTGCATGTCGTCTTATTTATAAAGTTAAAGGAGGGAGGAAGATAAAGAGATGACAGATTTTACACACTGTGCACATTATGTGTTTTAAATTGAAGATGAATTTCTTCACAAATTCATCGTCATATGTCCAGAAATCCTGTATACAAATGAATGGTGACCACGGATAAAATGTAAAAAGAACACAAAAACACAAAATGTCTCTATCATGCTGTTACGACTAGCGTCGTGTGTTGTGGGATTGTCCTCTTGCTTCCTGCTTTCTGTGTGCTCTTTGTCTCCTATGCAAATTAGCCTGTGTCATTGCCCGGCGGTGATTGGAGGGGCGTACCTTTCCTCGCTCCTGATTGGTCGCACCATCCGGTATTTAAGGAGTCAAGATGGCGGTCGTTTGGAGGCAGCAGGCAGCCGACCTCATCCTCCTCATTTCCCAACCGGCCACATGTTATCTTTGTTAATGTTCTGAGTAGCTTCTGTTGAGTAGTAGGGTGGGACTGCCAGTTTGGTTAACACTATTTTCTCCTGTTTATTTAGTTAGGAAGGTAAGGTTTTGTCATTTGTTTTCTACAAGTTATTAGGTTAGTTATTTACTTTTTAGATAGGATCGCTTTGTTTGTTATTTTGGCATTTAGTCCCTCCTGAAGTTTGACTCAGCCTATTATTTAACATTCTTTAATTCTTGTAAATAAAATTTCCAATTTCTTCATTTATTCAACCCATTTGTCCTTATGGCTTCTTGGGACTTGGGGAAGATGGGGGCTCTTCATGTTGTGTCTCAGACACCCCTAGACTGGGCATAACACATGCTTGTGTGATGTAATCAATTTGGTGTCTTTTGTGGTTAAATTTTAATTAAATTATGTGTCTTTTACACCATTTACACCATGTTTTTAGCCGAAATGTCAACTGTAGCCTCCCAGGTATCATGTAAACATGGCGTTGATGTATCGCGAGACTTCGTATATCTCTTAATGGATGTGAAAATGTCACGAGATCTCTTGTGCATCTGACTCGAGTCTGAGAGGCTACAGTTGACATTTCGGCTAAAAACATGGTGTAAATGGTGTCTTTTGTGGTTAAATTTTAATGTCGCGGCTCGCGGACACTTGGATTACACCACACGAGCAGGATGGAGACATTTTGTGTTTTGTTTTGTGTTCTTTTTTTTACATGTTATACGTGGTCGCCATTCACTGCCATTGGCTGCAACCCTGTTTTCTGCTGAAACTCCAGGATTGTTTTGTGAACTGAAGATCTTCACCCATCATCACATCAGCATAGGGGTGAGTACATACTGAGTGGATTTTCATTTTTGGGTGGAATATTGCTTTAAGGTATCCAGGTCATTTGTTGTTATACAACACAACAGTTTTAGTGTCCTGATGCTACATGCATATAAAAAATATCTACAGATAAATTCAGAGGATAAAGTTTGTGCAGTGAGCAGATGTCTAGTTTGTTAGAAATTCTCCTGCTTTCAACCTTGGTGTCCTGAGTCCTGGCAAAGATCAGTAATTCTCTAAACCATAAATAAATAATAAACAAATATCAAGTTTCCAGTTAACATGAGCAGAAAGGACGCACGCTGAGGACACTTCTGAGGATTTTTGGTCTTTGGCAAAATTAGGCTTTGATACATATACAATACATGGTGCTGTTTTTCATGTCGACCCATTCGATGACCAAGAAAATATTGAGCACACCACAACCTGCACATGGTGACGACCTAAAGGTGGAGCTTGCAAAACTCCATCTGGACCTGCCAGCTGACCTGAGTTCAGTGATGATGCAGCACTGAAACCTCTTTCTAACACCTTGGAGGAGATAAAGGCTGCGACTGAATCCCACACCCAGACATTATCTGATGTGGAAATGACTTTATCAGACCACAGCGAGCAGAGTCAGAGTTCTCAGTGTCATGAAGGTGTCTCTCTTCTAACCTGCTGAGATCACCATGGTAACTGATGCTGAACTAATAACTGGGTCAGGAGCAGGTTATGTTCTGAGTTTCAGATTCAATCGGCTGTAAAAAGCGCCGCTCTTTAACTAATTATTTTCCTAACAAAGTTCCTTATGAGTGATATCGATCATAAAGTGAGTGAAGACATTAAAAATGAAAAGTTGCTGAGCTCTGCGTTCATGATATCTTTTCCATTTAAAGTTTTATTTTTTTTATTGTACAAAAAAAAAACAATATAACAATAGAAGACATTGCAGACTGGACAAAAAGTGGAGACAGAAACAAGAAAAAGAAACAGGATATATACACACAACAATGAAATTATTAAATTTAGGGGTGGGGTCGGGGTGGGGCGTGGTGGGGTTACAGCACTTCATCATTTCATTTTATGCATGTATTCCTGCATAACACAGGATCACATGCATGCACATGGATTATCAATTAGACATTGCATTGCTGTTCTTTGAATAAGCACTATCTCTGTAATTTAAGTCTAAGGACAATTATCTAGGTATTACAAAAATCAAGGGGACTTGTATTGTGTATCCAAGAATGACCTTATTGTATCCCTTAAGCCACACCCATCCCCGTTCAGATCGAGGAAAAATGATGCAGCCTCTTCCATGCTTATAAGATCCAAAAACTCCTCCATCCACTTACTCTGGTTGGAATAATTAGGTTTCCTGACTTTCCAGTTCATAAGAATTAAACGCTTTGTTGCAAGGCAAGCCAATGAAACAATTTCCTGTGCGGTTTTACCATAAATGCTGTTGGCCTTAATGCCTAGCAGGGATATGGCTGGACTTAAGGCTACATCAATGTTCAGTATCTTAGAAAGTACATTTTGAACTACATTCCAAAGGGTCTTCAACAGCTGGACAGAACCACAATGAGTGTACAAGGGTGCCCACCTCCCCGCAGCCATGCCAGCATAAGCCAGAAAGAGTTTGATCCATCTTCTTTAGTCTGGATGGGGTGATGTATGCTCTGTGCAGTACTTTCAATTGTATTATTCTGAATTTGGAAAGAGATGCTGAGTGTCTCCAAATTTTTTCCCATTCCTGTGGGGTGAGTGAGGTACCTAAATCTTGCTCCCATTTTTTTCTGTACTTGAATGTTGGTATTTGGGGAGGAAAGCAATAGCAGCTTATTTATACCTCAGACCATTCCCCTCTCCGCTTGCTTATCCAGATGTTCATGGCAACCAGTGTGTGCACCGTTGGAGGTTAATTTCATGATAATAGCTTTTAACTGCAAGTAAGAGAGGAAGAAGGATGCACACAAATTAAATTTTGTTTTCAATTCAGAAAATGGAATTAAAGTATTGTCCTTCACAATTTGGCCAATCTGATGTATATTCCGTCCCTGCATGGATATGTTGTTAAGTGGGTTGCCACCTGCTGAGAGCTGCGGATTTCTCCATATTGGACATGAGGGGAGAGAGATATCACTAGTACCCAACTTCCTATATAGAGTTTTTTTTTGTTTTTTTTTTTGATCAAGGTCTTTTTTATTTTCAAATATATAACAAAAAACATAGACAATCTGAATACAGAACAATCAAACCAACACCCCCCACCCCTCACCCCCCCACCGGACCATCAGTAAGTTCACATGCAGCACACTTTCACCAAGGAAAAAAAAAAAAAAAAAAGGGAGAAAGAGAAAGAAAAAATAAAAAAAATAAATAGTAAATAAACATTTACAATTTCAAATAGGCATAAATAAAGATGACTTCCCAGAGAGAAAAAAAAAACAAAAAAAACAGGTACACATACACTTAGGTTATATAGAGATGTTGGTAGCTGTCATGCCTTCTACAAAAGAAATAAATGGCTGCCAGGTAACATAAAACTTTTTGGTGGACCCCCTATATAGAGTTTTAACTACGCTAATGAAGAACTCAATCAATGGGTTATTCAACCCAGCAGTGGTTTTGGGATAATACCATAATGAAGTTAAAGAGATAGATCCTTTAAGCCCTGTGATTAACTGCTCTTCCAACCAATCCCAATTTGCTTTATAGGGTGTACCTCCATAACCCCACACAATGGGAAATCTGGCATTATAGGACAAATAATATAAATACAGATCAGGTACACTCAATCCCCCTTTACTCCTAGGCATAGACAGGTTCTTGTGATTTATTCTAGTTTTTTTGTCTTTCCATAGGAACTGAGAAAAGATAGTATTTAGCTCTGAGAACCAATATTGGGGGATTTGAAGAAGAATGGAGGATACAATGTAGGACACTCTTGGGAGAACATTCATTTTTAAAATATCTACCCATCCCCACAAAGACAGGGGTAGAGTTGACCACCTTCTCAGGTCATCTTTAATAGTTTTTAGTAAACCTGGACCATTGGATTCGAATATTTTATTTATTGGTGTTCTTATATTAATGCCCAAGTAACTCATTCCCTCAGGCTTCCAGACAAAAGGGGCAGATCCTAAATTCGCTGAACACGTATAGTGATTAAGTGGGATTGCTTCGCTTTTATTCCAATTTATTTTGTATCCTGAAAAAGAGCTACATTTTTTGACTAATTCTAGCACCTTAGGTATAGAAGAGTATGGATCTGACAATGTCAATAAAATATCATCAACATATAAATTAATTTTGAAATGGTAACCGGCCATTGATATACCTAGTATTTCTGAGTTTTGATGGATAGCACAGGCTAGGGGCTCAAGGGCTAAAATAAATATTAAAGGGGATACCGGACACCCCTGCCGAGTCCCCCGGTATAGATTAAAAGGAGCTGAAATAATGTTATTACTTCTGACGGAGGAGACTGGTTCATGGTAAAGTGCTCTAAACCAATTCATGCAAACAGGACCAAATCCAAATTTTGATAGTGTGTTAAACAAATAAGGCCATTCTAATCTGTCAAACGCTTTCTCGGCATCCAGCGATACCGCAATTGCTGGACACCGGAGAGAGCTGGCACTGTGCATTACCTGAAACAGCCTCCTCATGTTGTTAGCTGACTGATGCCCAGCTACAAATCCCACCTGGTCCAGATTCACTAGAGATGGGATAACTTCCTCCAGGCGGAGAGCAAGGACTTTAGCAAACACTTTATAGTCATTATTCAAAAGACTTAAAGGTCTGTAATTGCTCATTAACTGGTGGTCTTTCCCAGGTTTTGGTACAAGACATATTATGGCAGAACGCATTGACAAGGGCATTGACTGATTTTGTCTCATGTCATTATACAATTTCACCAACAATGGAGACAGTACCTTTAAGAAGCATTTGTAAAATTCGATAGTGAAACCGTCACCTCCAGGGGTCTTACCAGTAGAAAGAGATTTTATAGCCGACTCAATTTCGTTCAGTATGATTGGAGTTTCCAACTTATCTTTTTGCTCTACATTTAATACAGGAAGTGAAACATTTTCCAAAAACTGATCCAAGCTGTGGTTTTGTACTGTGCACTCTGATTCATACAGGTTAGAAATAAAAATCTCTAAATGCTTGATTGATTACCTTTGAGTCTTTTATAATGGTACCATTTAGCATTTTTATAGCTGGAATTGACCGCTTAGTCTCCAGCTGTTTAAACTGAAGAGCAAGCATCTTTCCTGCTTTGTCGCCACACTCATAATATTTTCTACGCAGTCGATAAAGAGAAAAGGCAGTCTCTTCATGTAGAATTGCTTGCCAATCTGCCCTTACAGCAAGTAGAGCTTCCTGGAGTACCTTATTTTTAGGATCCTTCATGTGTTGTGTCTCCATTGTTTTCAATGCCCTAAGTAAATTATTTTTCTTTTCAATAGCTTTCCTGTGCTTAGCTGATGCATAGCTGATGATCCAACCTCGACACGTGGCTTTAAAGGCCTCCCAAACAATTTGTATGGAGGAAACAGAATTTACATTAATAGTTATAAATTCATCTATTGTCTTATTAATGAAAGAGATAAAGTTATCATCTTTTAGTAGTGAATTATTGAATCTCCATTGTTTGGAGTTATTTACATTTGCAATTAGACAAAAAGTGATTGGGGGGCATGATCGGCTATAACTATACTGTGTATTTCAGCGTTGATTACATTTTCAATAATAGAGTTAGATGACAGGATATAATCAATTCTAGAATAGGAGTTGTGCCTTAGAATAAAATGTATATTCACGGGAGTGAGGATTCAATAATCGCCATACATCAGTCAGAGCCAGTGAATCCAGTAGTTCTTTAAAGGCTCTTGATAATGATCTATCTATTGGGAGAGGATGACCAGAGCGATCTACTGAGGCATCTTTAACAAGATTAAAGTCTCCACCCAGCAGAATAGGGCTTTTGGCATACTTTGCGAGCAGGGTGCTAAGAGGGCATAAAAAGGATGCTTGAGCAGAGTTTGGAGCATAAATATTAACTAATGTAAATATTTCATTTTGCAACGTACCATACAACACTAAATATCTACCTTCCTTATCGCTAATACAGTCAATCAGACTAAAGGATATTTTCTTGGATATTAAAATACTAACACCTCTAGAGCTTCTTGAACCTGGGGAGGAGAACACTTGGCCCACCCATCTTTGTTTTAATTTAAGTGATTCTTCCATGTTCAAGTGAGTCTCCTGTAACATTGCAATGTCTCTATCAAGAGCCTTCAAATGTGACAGGATTTTATATCTTTTGACAATGTTCTGTATTCCGTTAACATTCCATGAAGTTACCTTGATGACATCTGCTACCATTTATTTGAGTAAAAACATATTAGGACATAAGGTACAACCATGGAAAAATGGGATAGAGGAGGGAGAAAGAGAGTAAATCCTATGTTTATGTGTGTGAATGTGTAGGTGTATATCTATGTGTAAAACTAGAATGCGCCGATATATAGTGGAAATGGGCAATGCTGCAACCGGGAGAGAGGGGTAAAAGGAAACACGAAAAACATAAATAACGAAAAATAACACATAAACTACGCCAGCAGGCCTAGACAAAACATAATAACAATCCTGAAATAGGGTTAACCCCATCTCCTATCCGCGATAGAAGGTACAGGCGGAGGTTCGCTACAAAAACCCAGACCAAAAAAAAAGTGAGGAACCAAATTCAACCTTAACCTGTTAACTTTAGATTGGGCCTATCAAACTGCGACAAATTCTTTCTATTCAGAGTAAGATTAGTCCAGACAGCATAGGAGTGCAACAAAAAGTTTACTTCTTAAATTAAATCACTCCGCTCCATCACCTCCGTCTTTTGGTAGAGGATGCCACGGGTTATACAGTATTACCACCAGATAGATGAAAAAAACAAAAAACAAAAACAAAAACAAGGTGTAGGAGACGGAGACACATTCGTTGCGAGGGTGGGGGGTGATGCCGGAGCATCAAAACACCTCTGGAAGTTTGTTTTTTAAGTCCAACAGTGTCGCCTCCGGTTACTCGTATTTGAATGTCTGTCCCTCAATGGTGATGACAAACTTTGCAGGATGAAGTAAGCCGAATCACAGATCGGTGGTTTTCACTTTGTCAATAATGTCCCTGTAGGCAGCGCACTGTTTTTGGACCTCCGCTGCCAAATCCTGTTGGACGAAGACACGCTGTCCTTCCCAGATCAGTGACTGCTTCTTTCTTGTGGCCTGTAGGATAGCCTGCCTTTAATAATGTATAATAATAATAATAATAATAATAATAATAATAATAATAGATTTTATTTTTAATGCACTTTACATTTGAAAACAAATCTCAAAGTGCACAGTACAGACAACAATAAACAGAATAGCACGATGATGGTTCGAGGAGGTTCTCTGGGGTTAGGTTTGGGCCTGAGGGCCCGGTAAGCCCAGTCAATCTCGGGGAGTGGGTCGCCCTCTTTAATGTCCAGAATATATTGGAATATTTTGTTTAGGAAACTGACCAGGTCCCCGGCCTCAATACCTTCCTTCAGCCCGGTGATTCTGATGTTATTCCGTCTTCCTCTGCTCTCAAGGTCAATGAGCTGGTCACGCAGATGTTTGACTTCTTTGGACAGTTGTTTAACCGTTTCAGTGTCCGTATTAGCTTGGTCTTCTAGGATACTTATGCGTTTCTCAGTATTAGATATTCTGTTGAGTGCAGCTTTGGTTTCTTTACCCATTGTCTGGATAGACTTCTGGAGAATATCAGATTTGTTCTCAAAACCATTTTTGATGTCCTGGATCTCCAAGCATAGACGCTGAGCCCAGCGTGGCGTTTCATCTGGCATGTCCTCTGATGAGCCCATTGTGTGAGCAGACTCGTGGCCTCTAATTCTCTTTAATTTCGCTGTCTGCCGAGTTATGCGTTCTTGAGTCGACATTCGCTCACTGCTGTCTTCATAAGGTTGTGTGAGTGATCCGAAAGAAAATGTCCATTAAACAGGTTATATTTAGGAAAAAATCGGTCTTTTGAGTAGCAAACACCTAACACGCCATGTTCACTGTTGTGTCACGTGACTTGCGTTCATAATATCAATAATTCAGTGGTATATTGGTGAAGGTGATGGTTGAGTGGGGGAGAGTTTGGTGCATCTTCTCTTGTTCCCCACCTGTGTGTCACTATCAGAGTCTGTGTCACCAATGATGTGCAGAACCAACATGAAAAGTTTTCCTTTTGTTAAAATCACGATCTGGTATACTGATCTATTGAAAGTAGCAGACAAATGCAGTTTATTCACTAGATTTTCAAGTAAATGATCCAATGTTACTGTATTTATGGTGGAACAGTGCAGACATTGTTTCAAAATATATACTGTTATCATACAATGAATATGAATTACTGCTGCAATAGTTGGTTAACAGACATCCAGCAATCTGTTTGTCTTCTACTAAAGTTTACTGTCTGATCCAAGACAATAAATGTCCAGCTTAAAGGTAGGAACACTAGTTGTTGCTACTTTCTGGTGGATGGGAGTATTGATAATTTTTATTGGTGATAATGATAGATAAGACTTGACAGTTGTCACTAAAATAATACAGATAAAGTAAATGAATACAGGTACAATAAAACTGTGTAGGCAGGCAGGAGACATGGTCAACAAGATGAAGGATTCAGAACTAGGTGAGAAGACAGACAGAGCAGACTAACCAACGAGGGACAGACAGGAGGTAGGTCAAGGCCAGGTGCAGGATTGAGTAACCGACAGGTAAGTACATAAAGGAAGCTCACACAGGAACGTGTGGTGACACCCCAACAGTCTCTGAGCCACAGGCAGCCACAGGTAAGCAGGAGGAAACACTCACGCTGTAGTGTCGCCATCAAGTGGAAGCGCCAGGCAGCCACAGACAAACAGGAACCAAGGACGCCGAGGCAAATCTCGTGGTCCGGGATTAAAGGCTTGGCGAATCAGTGCTGAGATGAAGGCTGGAAAGTCTTGTATCAGTGATAAAGAACAATCTGACAGAGAGTGGAGGAGGTGCTATTGATTTACATTTGAACAATCTTCAATAACAGCAGCTCTGACTGGGAAGAAACAGTTTGGAAAAGAGAAGATGAAGATTTAATACTCATGAAATTAGAACACAAACACAACTGAATATGTCTTTAACAATTTGTGTGAATTGAGAGGTATGTATGAATATTATCAATATATGTTTTTGACTGTATTATCAAGCACTTAGTGTGAGAAAAAAGCTCATGTTATAACTCATGTTTGTATTTTCTTTTATGTGATTTCAGATGTAACTGATGGAGCCTGTCAGACAGAGGAGGAGGAAATTTATACAAAATATTTTTTTTCTTGTTCTTGATGTTGTTTGTTATGCCATTTGTTAAATTGTGTTTATTTTGTTCACGTTTTAAATTAAAAGTTTCTTTCATAATGGTTGGTTGTCTGTTTCATTTTGAGGGTTTGCATGTCATCTTATTTATAACAGGGTACTCACGGGGTCTTAAGTCTTAAATTTAATAATTGTAAATTAAGGCCTTGCAAAGGTATTGAATTTTGTTCACAAGTCTTAAATTTCATTCTGAAAGGTCTTATTTTTTTCCCCCTTTTTTACTTACATGATACAGCGCCATGAGTTGTCAAACAGATATGTCCGATATTTCGTGCAGGATAGTCTGTCAGCTTGCCGGTTCCACAACCCAAAGCTGTTTGCCTGTCACTCATAGCGTCCAGGGATATGATAGGCTGTTTCAGAGAGAGAGCACACGTGGGACTGTCATGATTGGCTGTTCATGTATCACTCTTAGCACGCTCCATTGTCAAGGGATGTTACAGGTTGGTGATGAGCTGGGGCTCTGTGCTCCCATGTTGTGCATTTACACGTCAAATTATCCATTGTTTTATCGTGCTGTTTTCTTATTGCTATCGAGGATATATATTGCTAACATTTTATCATCCAGGCCTAATATTCAGAACTTTAAATCAATTTGTATCAAAGGTAGGATCACATGCAAACACAGTCCCATTTACAGTCAGTTATTCAATCATTTGTGTGAGGCCCGGTTACTTGTTTCTCTTGCAAGATCTGCAACACTGCTTGTGACTTACCCACTGAAGTTGTTGCTCGCGCAGCAACTTCTAGCAGTACCCAGCCTACCCAGCCAGGTAACATATGAGCTCTTTGTGGCTCGACGCCAAGTCTGATGGCAGAAGTGATGTGGATACTGAAAACAATATCGGACCACTACTCATACACGTCAAATGAGAACATTAGCGAGCTTTTCAAAGTCATGTTTCCCGACTCAGAGATCGCGGCTACGTTCACATGTGGGAGCAATAAGACTGCCTATATTACAAAGTTTGGTCTGGCCCTTTTCATCACCAAACAACTGACTTAGCAGGTCAACAAGGCTTCTGGATTTGTGGTCATGCTTGACGAAAGTCTAAACAAAAGCACAAAGTCTAAACAAAAGTATGCCAGAATAGGTGTGAGGTTGGTCTTAAATTTCATTGGAAATGGTCTTAAAAAGGTCTTAAAAAGTCTTAAATTTAAGTTGAAAAATCGTGGGGGGACCCTGTATAAAGTTAAGGGATGGAGGAAGATAAAGAGTGTGACAGGTTTTACACACTGTGCACATTATGTGTTTTAAATTGAAGATGAATTTCTTCAAATTCATCACGATATATTTAACAGTTAACAAAACAAGTTGATAAGCACCGTGGTGATACCTGTTATCTCTGACTGGGGTTTTAGGTTTTGTCGAGCAGCTCATACAAAGAAAGCCTGGCTGTGTTGAGCTTCCTTCGTAGTCCAGCCCTCCAGCTAGTAGTTCTTCATATGCTGTGATTCAGTTAAATGAAGCCCACTGGATGAAGCTTTCATTTGAACTACATATGAACACTGTGTCTCGTGGTGTGAGCTGTATGCCTCACATAAACTTTCTTTTTGTTTTTTCCTCCTTCCCATACATGGATTGTGGCTGCGTCCCTGTACTGGATGGTTTTGTATGTCTCCAGTCAGCTGGACACTTCCCCGGATGGACTGGTTGTGTACAGGTGGACGCTGCCTGTTTTAAACTGGACAACCGGACTGAGAGAGCACAGTGAGGCCAGCTGAAGTAATTATATCAGGCTCTCTCTGACATTTTCAGGTAGAGGACTATTAAATACAGATGGACTCATGAATGGTGAAAACTTGTTGCTTTGTGATGACATGAACTTTTGAAGTTTGGTAGATTGTGGCTCCAGGTAGATGCTACAAGACGGATATAGCTGCAAGATATTCTGTCTTCCATTTGTTTCTGTTTTAGACTATTAAATACAGACGCATTTCTGAATGTGGATACATCGCCCCTTTTGTTTTTTTATTTGTCATCTTCACCTTTATTTATTCAGGTTAATCATGTAACATTTGAAAACATTTAAAAAGCTTTTCCTCAGATATTGTCTTTCTCCAAGAAACACATTTAAAAACAGTAAATCAGCATCATGTAAACAGAGAATGGGTTGGGGACGTATTTGGTGCTGGACAGTCTTCACAGAGGGCTGCTGTTGCTGGATTATTTCAGAAGAAATTACATTTCAGTGTTAACAGTGTATCAAGATGTGTTTTTCATCTCATTCATTCATGTTGTTTTTCCTGTTTTACTTTTAAACTCACATCTCCTCTGGTTTCAGATGGTTTCCTTCCTCTCACTAGAGGATTTAGTGTGTGGGAGCTTTTCATTCGGTAAATTAGTCTCCTCGTCTCCTCCATTTGCTTCCTCTCCTCGTGTCTTAAAGCGATATTCTACCCAGAATAACAGTCCACTCAGTATGTACTCACCTCTATGAAGAAAATCTTCAGTTCACAAAACAATCCTGGAGTTTCAGCAGAAAACAGGGTTGCAGCCAAATTCAGTAGAATGACGGTGAATGGAGACCACGGATAACATGTAAAAAAAAAAAGGAACACAAAACAAACCAAGTAATCCAAGTGTCCGTGAGCCGCGACATTAAAATTTAACCACAAAAGACACCATTTACACCATGTTTTTAGCCGAAATGTCAACTGAGCCTCTCAGACTCGAGCCAGATGCAGAAGAGATCTCGCAATATTTTCACACATGCATCCATTAGGAAATATACGAAGTCTTGCGATACATCAACGCCATGTTTACATGCTACCTGGGTACCAAGATGTTCATATTCTAGGATGTCTAGTTCAAATAAAAAAGAGTTAAAAAAAAGAACTTAGGCATTTTTTTTTAATATATCACACTACACACTGTTAAAACTATATCAAGTGTCCATAAGAGACAACAGCAAATTTCTAAAATGTGGTGCTGCTGAAGGAACACTACATCTTGGGTACAACCCAACCAGCCCAACGAAGATCTGAATCATGAAAATAAAGAGGAAATAAATTTTTAAAAAGCATAATTATAACAAACACAAGATAATGTACTTTAAAAAAAATATAATGTAAAAAATGTATAAATATAGTAAAATATTTACATTTTGCTCATTTAAACTTTAAATGATAAAACAAGTAAATATACATTCAGTGAAATAGTCAAGCTGTGCAGTGTCAAGTTAACTGTGGCAGTCTGATAAACCAAACTTACAGTTTTGTACAACTGGAAGTAAAAACACCAGAAGAATACCAGCTCTGAAAAACATGGGTATTTACCCGTTTCTCTCTCTCTGATTCCAACAGGCTATCCACTGATGCTCAAACCTTATTGCAACATCATCAGAGCATGGGAGCCCTTCACCGTGATCAGGTCTGGGACCCCCACTTCTCACCAGCTGTGCAGAGTCTCCTTTCACGCCATACCTTCCACCACCTACATACCTTTTGACTGGCTTGAATTGTTGTTTAGCAGCCCTTGTAGAGGTCTCGTACGAGTTCCAGAATTTCCTTGACAACTCCCTTACTCAGCAGCACTTCCCAGATATGTGCATGGGACATAGTGTCGAAAGCCTTAGTAAAATCAATAAAAAACACATGAAGTAGTCACGTTTGGCCATTTTGAGTAACCCATCGAGGATATTTAGGTTTTCCAAACAACCAGGGGATACAGCAGATCTTCTCTGCCAGCCGTGCATGTGTTGGCTAACTTGTGGGATAGCATGCCTGAGGAGGCCCAGAGAAAAATCAAACTGATTGTAATTGTAGTTGTTGATGCCATCCCTGTAGCATCAGTCCGGTAATGTGTCTGACCATGTCAGTCTTCCAAGCTGGCCACCCCTGTTGGTGCTGATTGCCCACCAACCCTTGGGTTTCCTTAGCACCTGTTGTTTCCGTTGCTGTCTGATCAACGACTTCACGAATCTGTTGATCGATTTTGTGCAAAGAGTGGATGGTGAGATACTACCTTCTCTCACTTCATCCTTTAGACAGTTTGACAGGATACCATTGACCTTCACAACAATGAGCTTCATGGACATTGGCATTTCAAATGCCTGCAGATCACTTGTGGTCATCGTGGGAAAGTGTAAAAGTAACTGGTAATGAATCAAGAAAGTGCATCCCTTTTATAGGGTAAAGAAAATGTAAGAGGTTGAGTCAGATGTCCTTCAAGTGCATATCGGTAGAGTCAGGATGTGCTTGTCCTTTCCAAAGAACAGCTATGTGTTCAAGGATGAGTAACTAATTAATCGGAGTCTGACAGATAACATTTGATGACGAGCAACTGTGAAGAACAAAATATAAAGTTCAGCATATAATTTTCCCACTACAAGGCGGAGGGTGGAGAAGCCAGCAGGTAAGTACTGACAGGATGCACACACAAAGGCATGTGTGGCGACATGGAGAAAGTCTCTGTACCACAGGCAGCCATAGGTAAGCAGACGGGAACACACTGCAGCATCGTCATCAGACACAAACACCAGGCAGCCACAGACGAACAGAACCCAAGGATGCCGAAGCAGATCTCATAGTCTGAGACGGACCATGGTGTGTTTACCAGGAATCAGATGAGAGAGGTAGGTCAGAGGCAGGCAAGGTTGACAACAAGAAATCAGTTCGGAAATGAACGCTGGAGAAACTTGCATGAGTGGTGAAGAACAATCTGGCAATGAATGAGTGAGCAGGAGAGGCTCGTATGCTGGCTTGATTTCTGATGAGCTGCAGCTGTGAGACCAGGTGAGTGGAGTGAGATGATGAGGTGGGAGTGACTGACAGGTGGAGTGAGCAGAGACGGGGTGAGTGGAACAGTACTGGGTGAAGCAGAGCAGGTCAGGCAGAACTGTGACAGCATCATTTACATCACAAGCTAGAGGAGTTATGATTCTTATTCACAAACCGTTCAATTCTTTAATGTAATTAAGGATAAATTTGGGAGGTACTTGGTCATTCAGGGATCACTGCTCTCAGTAAACTTGAATTTGATGAATATTTGTGACCCTAATACAGATGAGCCAGACTTTTTTACAACCACTTCTGGATAGGTTGAACATTCTAACTATTTATCAGGAAAACTAAATTACTTAAACCACTATTGGAAATGTTTTTGGAAGCATTCCATAATGGTATCGATGACAGGTGTGTTAATAACATTGCTGCTAAAACCAGGAAAACCCAGTAACAGTAATTCTGACCACAACATTCTGTGTAAAAGATGACTGCAAGAAACACTTCCCAGTGTAATACATACGGATCAAATGGGTTTGTCCTTGGTGGCCGGGGATTCCATTATGTCAGGAGCGTTCTTAATATTATCCAAAGTTTGAAGGGTAATTCAGATAGAGCCCTCCTATCTTTAAACGCTGAAAAGGCTTTTGACAAGGTGGAGTGGCCCTAACTTTTTAATGTGTTGGAAAGATTTGGATACTGGAATAAATTCATAATAATAATTCAAATGTTTGCGGCCTACATGATGATGTGATTGACATGTCTAACTGTATCATTTTTGCCTTCTTTACTGTGGACATATGTGGTGTCCAGAAAGGTATCTAATGGTGGTGGTTGGAGGTGCTGATTGCTTTCTGGAACTGTTTTCAGCCCATCTGATTTCTTGATACTAAATAGCTGACTGGGCTGTGGAGGTGTGGTTGTGTTTGTCTCTGTCCTTTTGAGAAACACAGTAATTTGGCTGTGATCAGACAGAGGGGTCAATGGTTTAATAGTAAACGTAATGAGGGCAGGAGCGCAACTACCTACTTTCTGAGGGGTATGAATGCACATTACAGCCTGTCATGCTCTGTTATATTGTAAATACTGATCAGTACACAGTTGCAAGACAACAGTAACCTGTCGTTTTACTAGTAGTAGCTTTAGCTAACTGAATATTTACAAGCCTCCTCTTGATACACTGACATAACTTACCGACTGTCTTTCAACCACTTTGAAAAGCTTTTTTTCATTCTTATGAAATCTTTCTCCTTCTCCCTCTTCCGTTTTCTGTTTTGTGCCCCTGAGAGCTTTCTTTTCTGCCTCTCCATCTTTAGCTCCCTGTCATCAGATGATAACACGATTCAAATGAAAATACTCGTGCTCCAGCACATGCTCGAGGGGGCGCGCACTGGAGCGCCTATAGTGTCTGTGTGTGTGTTGGGGGGGGGGCCTAATCAGTGATGTGCCTCTGTTATTGATCATATCATTTACACATGCACAAACAGCTGTTAAATACAGAAAATGCGACTCGAAATAATTTTCCCCCTATCGCTTTGGCGCCCCCTCTAGCGCAGCGCCCCTATGCGCCACATATAGTGCATACCCACTTTTTGCGCCACTGAATGAGGGAGAAAAGATCTGGTAATCTACTGTTGACAATGTACAGACACAGGCTCTAACCTGGAGATCAGACTTAGAATAAGGAACATTATTTTGTGGGAAGTTTTGTTCAAATGTATGAATGTTACCCAGCTCTGTAGCATTGGCAGGTAAAGAGCCTATGTGTACCTTCAGGTCGACACAGATTAGCACACTTTCCTGGGCCTGGAAGCTGCTGGTGGAAATGGGAGGACCAGTGAGGTTGCAACATGCAAAAGTAGCTCTAAATTATTGGCTAAAGGTCAGGGGTTTTGCTGGCAGAATGTATGCAATAATGAATGCAGTAAGATTAATAGGCACAGCTATCTGTAAGGAAATACTCAGAGGAACTGGGATTTAGTAGAATAAATGTAGGGCCCTCTGTATTCTGGCCACCTGTTCCCCAATGGCTGTGGATAGAGAGGATGTAGACCTGTCAATAAAAGAGGCAAACCAGAAAGAGAAAGTGGGAATTGTCGCCTATGTACAGGAACACCTTAGAAATAGGTGGGGTAGTTATGTAAGCGTTTACACTGACAGATAGAGAGTTTCTGAAAGCAATGGAGTGGAGGGAAATGGAGTTTAAGCAGGGAAACTGTTGATGTTCAGGCACTGTCTGGTAGAGTGGAGTGCAGGACCATCATCAAAGATAAACTACACCACCAATGGCAGAAAGCATGGGATACAGACAGCAGAGGAAGACACTGATGCAGCATCAAGACACCAGTTAGAGCGATAGTTCACCCAAAAATGAAAACTCACTCAGTATCTACTCACCCCTGTGCTGATGTGAGGATGGGTGAAGATCTCCAGTTTACAAAACACTGCCGGAGTCTCAGCGGAAATCAGCGTTGCAGCCAAATCCATTATAGTTGAAGTAAATGATGACCAGTTTTAAAATGTGAAAAAAAGAACACAAAAAACCCACAAAATATCTCCATCCTGCTCATGTGGTTTAATCCAAGTGTTTGTAAGCCACGACAAAGATACCATTTACACCATGTTTTTAGCCTAAATGTCAAATGTAGCCTCTCACACCGGAGCCGCATGCACACACTTGAGGCAGGTACACAAGCTCTCGCCCAAGCAGCATGACACAAGATATATAGGTATCTTGCGATACCTGCACACCTGTGTTTACATGCTACCTGGAAGCGACTCGCACAACAGAGAGATCGAGAGGGGTCTGGCTGCAGACCTCCAGCGTGAGGTCGCTTCCGGTGCAGGCTCCTCTCTCAGGCCGCCTCCAGCGTCAGGCCCGGAAATAACAAACTTTTTGTGCGTCTCCAAAAGGGCTCTGGACATAAACCAATGAGGTTACAATTCCGGTACAGTAGGTGGCGGTATGCATCTATATAAATTGTTTTGCGATCCGCCATTAAATCCGGAGATGACAATGATGATGATGAAAGAAGAAGAAGAAGAAGAAGAAGAAGAAGAAGACACCGGCATTGTGACGGACTTTTGCAAACTGACTGCCGCCGTGTTCGACAGCTGACCACCACAGTGACAGTAAGTGACAATGACAGTTTATATATCCCAAAAAACGAATGCACAGGTTGCATATGTTTGCCGTTTTATTAGCCGCTCTACGCACGTAAATTACCGAATGTTACATATGTTAAGCTAACGGTGGCTAGCGGTTGACTACGACGCTCAGGCTATTTGTTGTCTAAATAAACATGAAATGTTTTGCTATCGTTCACTTGGTTTACACTTTTATTCATTGAAGTCTGTATATACTATGAAATTAACATTACTTTTTTCTGTGTTATGTAGATGCATCACTCAATTGTTCAGATAAGTGTAGGGCATAAAGTGGAACGCTGCACAGATTGCTGTAAGCTGTTTCACTGCCCCCTTTGCCCCAAATACAAGCCCAGCCAAAGAGCGAGGCTTCAGCGGCACCTTGGTGTCCATATGAAAAACGCCATTATATTCAAAGGTATGGATTTGTGTGTGTGTATTTGTTTTTGAGTGCTCTTGTGTCTTGTTAGTCATTGGCTAATTTAAACTTTTCTTGACTTTCTCTTAGATAAAAAGATTTGCAAATGCAATTTAAACTGCAGGAAAGGAGAGCATTTTCATTGCCCTGTATGTGATAAAACCATAATTAAAAGGACAGACATGGAAAAACACCTGGAGGCTTGTCAAGGTGCCACAAAACAATTACCCATCTCAGCTGCTGCCCCCATACAAGCAGAATCCACTGGTCAAACACATCTGCTGCACCCTCTCCCCTTCTTCCATCATCCACTCTTCCACGAGTCTCCCTCATTTCGGAATCAGTTGTTCCTCCTCCCCAACAAGGTGTTCCCCCTGTGCAGTAAACCTTCTGCCACCCCTTCCACTGGAGATACACATGTGACTGCCCAGGACATTAAAATACAGGGATCACGACGTAATAAAGTGCAATGTCCTCATTGCAAACTTATCTACCATAAAAAGAATTTAAACAAACATATCCAGAGGAAACACATTAAGAAAAAGAACACAACAGTTAGCGACATATTGAAAAGTGTCTGTGTGGATGCAACTAATGGAATATCTGCTGTCCAAAGAACAACTCACGGATTTTCTGTGCCTATTCATGTCCAAAAGAAAACCTGGGGCCACCAACATAAGGTGCAGTGTGAGCTCGAAGACTGCAGACAGTATCATCTAATGGCAGCACGGAGTGGATTACCATTTAGCCAGTGTGACCACATCCACTCACTGGAGTTCTGCAGCAAAACGGCTTCAGAGGAATGGCTTAAAGAAGAGGTTCTGTCTGAAATGGTGAAATTGAAATTCTTTGGTGAGGCTAAAAAGGCAACATGCACAAAAAGACAAAAAAATGCCCAGAAGGCTCATGTCCCTCTCTGTGTGCATGTCTCATTTCAGAAAAACCCCAAGCAATTTTGCTTTTCTGTCCATGAGCCAACTTTACACCATTACGGTCGGCTTGGGAGGGTGATGGTGACATATAACTCCACAGCTAACACGTGGCATTGTCCTTGTGCCAAACCAAGAATATCATGCATCCACAAAAAACATAAGTAAGTGGCATCTTTTTCAAACAAACCCAGACATATTCAGAATGGAGACTGCACCAAGTACACCTCAACAGCAGCAAGACAGTGTCTATCCACCATCTGCTGAAGTCTTGAAGCAACTTGTTCAGTACATCTACAGATATAAAAAGCTTCCAGCCAACCTACCAGATGACCTCATGAAACCAAAGGCACTGACAGATTACATCACAGAGTTGCATCCATCAGAGACCATTTGCACCATCTGTCCAGGTTCAGTACATCTTGATCAGTCAACACTAATCTCCAGAAATGCTCGGATAATCACCATCAATGGTGTAATTGAATGTAAGTTATTAATATCTCTCCTCATATCATGAAAGTTTCCTATTTCTGAATGTAACATTGTTCATTAATCAAAATCTTGTGACATCACAAGAGTGGGTGAAAATTCATTATTTTATATGTTATTTTTTACTAGATGTATCAACCTATTTCCGGCGATGCCCACAGTGCCACATGATCTACCACTACCAGGAATGGCAGGACAGTCCTCACAATTTTGATGACCATGTCATATTGAACCTGGAACTATGTTTATACCTGAGACTAAATGTACAGGTTTGTACAATGGAACTTTAATGAAAAGTAAATCTGTGTTTCGTGGAACTTGTTTATTCCTCTAAAATAAGTATTTGCCTCTCTTTAAGAATAATGTTTCAGTGTCCAAGGTGGTGGACTCAATGGAAAACCTAAGGAAAGTAAAATTTCCTGCCACAAATACCATCCTCCATGCCTACCTCCACTTTGAGGCATTGACAAGCCACGATTTTTCGTATTCCTGTGTTTGCTGTGGCTACTATCCTCCAGTAGTTGTGATGGACCTGCACAAAAAAGGAGTGTTCAACTTGCCTGGTAAGTCACAATGTCACGTGTGTGTGTAATAGAGAGACAGTAAATTACAGTTGTTGTTGTTGTTTTTGTTTTGTTTTTTTCTTTCAGTCAGTGACATAAGAGAGGTCTCAGGGAACTTCACTGGTGAAGTCAACATTGAAGAGTTTTGGGATTCTGTCCAGCTGGAGATGATTTCTTGTGGCTTTTTCCCAAGTATTTACATACTGGCAATTTCTCTCTTAGTTATTACCTTAATTTAATGGATCAGTGAACTTTACTATACTATTAATTACTTGTTTGATGTATTTTTCCCAGGCAATGCAAAGAACAGATTTGCTGTAATCCTAGTTTTGAGCACTGGGCTCCATGGATTGGGAAGAATACACGCAAATCTGACACTGTGTTAAACACAGAATTTGAAAAGTTTTCCTTTTCAAAGTCTTCCACTGAAGCTGAGCTGAGCATGGTTTCAGAGGACCGTCTCGTGGATGAGCTCATGAAGCAGAAGGTACAGTTATTGTTTGTTAGTATATTTATGTTGCATCGTGTATTAATGTTTTTCTTGATTTCTCATTTTCTGTATTTCAAAAGGTTTCAACAGTGCGCAAGCTGTGCAAGGCCTGCAATTTGGATTCAAAGGGATCACGCATGGACCTTATCACCAGACTAAGAGCCGAGATGAAGATCAGACATGCATATGACAAAATATTCCAGAAAATCTGGGGAGCCTCTGGTAAGGGTCACACATAGTTTATAAAAAACAATTTGAGATTTGTTATTTGCATTTACTATATAGCTTTTCAACTTTCCTTTATAGGGGGCTGGTCAGTGATTCTGTGCCCTCATGGTGTTGTATACAGTATAAAGTTCAACCTGAGGGCAGAGTCTCCGAGAGATTTTGCTGATCTTCTTCTGTCCTGGAAACACCTGCCAAATGTTTCAATATACGATTTTGCTCGTGGTTTGGCAACTCATGGTAACCTCCGTGTCCCAACTACACTACCTTTCAAGCCACATGAAGGGAGACTGGCCGCATCAACCGAAGACAATGTCACAGCAGCTCAGCAGGGGAAACTTAGCATTCCTCTTCCATGGTTGACTGAAAAGCTACAAAATCCTGATGAAGATGGGCATCCTTGCACTGGTTCTTCAGACCATTATGTCCTATATGATAAATTCCATGAGGCCAACACCAAGGATCCAAAGGAGGTGTTAAGGAGGATCAAACTTGTCCAAGAACTTCAGGCTTCTCTGAATAGCCAGGTGGCTGAGCAGCTGTTTTCAAGTCTGCAGAAAAACAACTACTTCCTCAATAACATGGCACCGTCAACACACCTTTTTATGATGAGAAACCTGGTGCATCATCGAAACAGCAACACAAATGAAACACTTTTGAAAAAGCAGCTCAAGAGAGGATGTGATTCACATTCTCTGCACGATATTGCTCTAGATGAAGTTGGACAAGCAGTATTTGGTAAATATGACATCAAGGATTTTTTTATTTTATAGTTGTAATGTGAAATATAATATATAATGCATGCTTGTACTGAATGCTATGTTTTTTTTCTAAAACCTCAAGATTCCTGCCATCTGAAAAATCTGCACAGCATCAACATCAGCCCTCACCAGTTGGAGCCCCCCTGCAGCAACAAGGGCTTCACACTGACACACACAAAGGTAGGAAGCAGGTTTTCAGATTATCATGAAATTATTTTGGCTTTTGTAAAAAATTAATTCTTCTGAATAGATGGCGACTCATGTGGACCACACTGTGAAAATATCACAAAATGTGCAAACATAGAGGCATGCCAGGCATCATGGACCATACACACACATCCCGCCCAACAGCAGTTGGTACGTATATGTATTTTAAAAGCAAAAGATAATTATATTACATTTTAGAGAAAGGTTTGTGATTCTTATCTTGAAACCCAGCCACCCATGAAATTCCTGGGCTACATATTATGCTGGTTATGAACTGTATAATATATGTGCAATCATTTTTTTTTATTTTACAATAATTAGCTTGACTATGTCCTGGATACTGAGGGGCCACAGACAGAGCTAATTGTGAAAACAAAGAAGAGTTGCCTGACATGTGGTGACTTCTGGACCCTTGGCTTGACTCTGGAGATGGAATCAACAGTGAGTTAATGGATCTCATATGTGAACTAACTATGTATGTCATTAAGGCTGCCAAGTTTAAGTCTGTTTGTTTGGTTTTTTTGCAGATAGGAAACGCATGTTTTGGGCTCATCGAAAAAATTGCTCAATCAAAGGTTTAAGGTCTGATCTCAGATTATGTCTGTATCTCTTTTACATACTGTTTACATGCCTAGATTCACATTTGCGATATATATATTCTGCAGGAGAAGTGCATTTTTGTGGCTGATTTGTATGTTGTACCAACATGGCGCCAATGGCATGTGACCCACTCTTAAGTTTACCTGTAAGTACAGTATACCTACTGGATTCAATTAAGAATGTATTTTTATGTTTTTGTTTGTTTGTTTTTTGTATCTTTTAAACTTTCCTTTGTTATTAGGGAGACGCTCACATTAGGGACTCCATTGTTATCCCTGTGTGGAAACCTGGACATTTCCTGTTGTCTGTAAGTACTATGGTTACTGTTGTTGCATTTTTATTGTGTATTTAGCACTTTTACAATTGGGCCACACTTACTTTCCTACGGTGGAGGCAGCCATGCAAGGATCCACCCTCGCTAGGAGCGGTTAGGGGTTCTTGCTCAAGAAGCCAGGGAGGGTTTGGGATTGAATTTTCTGGTTCCCAAACAGCCATTGTACCTCCAGAGTCACTGCTGCTACAATTATTATTTGTCCTCACTGTTTTTTTACTTTCACAAGGCACATTCTAAACAGAAAAAATATTCTGAAAATGAGTGTGTGTGTTTTATGAGTGTTGTGCTACACAGAGAGAGATACTCTTTCTGGATTCCAAATGTGCACATGCACAATTTGGATTTGGTGATCCGGAAATGAGAGAACTGCTGAGGTCACTAACAAAAACTTACATTTTCATTCTCATTGGTGTTCATGTTCCTACGCTGTTCTGAAAAGGTTTGTTGTAGGGCTGAGCAGTATGGACAAAATCAAATCCCATCATTACAGGATCTAAAATCCCACATGATGTCACTATTGACATATTGCCCAGCTCTACATTGTTTTTTCACCAGATCATGTTCTGATCTGCGTAATAGTCTTTTTATGGTGCAACCTAAATAAACTGCAATTTTGCAGTACCATTTTTTTTATTATACAGTTTAACATGATAACATGGCATTAGAAAATATATTTTATAAAATCGTACCATAAAAAGCCTGCTGTATGTGTGTGACTGCATGGAGAGGTTTGTTCCCGATATGAATTTCTTGCATGGTGTGTGCTGTGCATGTAAGATTACTATATGATTTTGCGAACTACGTAGTTAACTGTTAATGTCTTTTCACTTTAGAAACCTTTCCCAGTCAATATTTCCTGGAGCCTGGAAAGAGACCACTGGTTTGGAAATACAGGTAACAGCATACCCCACTTGTAATCTACATTTAACAGCACTATAAAATCATTGACTGGCTTTTTTTCTGTCATCATAGGGTTTTCCAAGACAGCTGTATGGAAACGACTGTGGCATCTTCGTGTTGATGGTAGGAGACGTTATTGGTCTTATTTAATTCTGTGTGCTTAAAAGATATTAACATCAATTTATTAATGTTTTTTTCATAGTATGCCCTTTACACCGTACTGGATGCACCCTATGATTTTACTGTGGTAAGTTGACCTGCATATTAAGAGTTAACTGTAAAGAATCCGTTAACATTTACTCTGGCTTACAGTGCTAATAATTTCTTTTCAGATGGACATGCCAGCTTTGCAAAAGTGGTGGTGTGTTATGCTGATGGAAAATTTTGACCTTGGAAGGTGAGAGCTTAAAAATGTTGATTGATTGTCTTGGAAATGTTAACACCATTTTATTTACTTACACTTACACTTTACACTTATTTTTTTTCTCTTTTTATTTTAGCCATGGCAAAATGTTTGCCCACTGGACAGACATTTCAAAGGCCGTCCTGCGAGGTGAGGTGCCACCAGTGTTCCATTTGAAGAAGCGGAAGATGGATGACATCACTGAGGTCAGATTTTGGGTTTGTGAATTGTTTAGGTTAATATAGATCCCATCCTTTTGAAACGCACAGGGGGACAGAGTGGCTTTTCCCACAATGGCATATGTTATACTAGGTGAAGGTTAGAGAAAGCTGGACCCTGGGAGGATGGAAATGAACAGTTGGGTGTGCTTTTCCTTTGATAATATTATTATTGCAGTATGTCATATTTCTTACTTAATCCACCTGAGAGATAGCAATGTTTACTGAACATATTCTTCATTAGTATTATCAGTATTTAGGTACAAGGTGTAGTACTTAAAGAACTGTCCCTGATCATTGCTTTTATTTGAGTTTTAAAAAAGGATTTGTGCTTTTTTTTTTTTTGCTTGTTTGTTTTTCCCTTTTAGACCGAGGAACAACTACAACCTGTTGCACAGCCTCAGCAAGCCAGTGTTGATAAAGATGTTGAGTTGTCAGTGGAAGTGGTATGCATGTTTCTCTGTTTTATACAGACGTTATTCTGACAAAAAGCTAATTTTGAAGTGTCCTTTTGCTACTTTCTGTGCTGTTATTTTTACATGAATAGTAGTTTATAGCACTGTTTGCACAGCAGTTTTGCTATAGGAGGACTACCTTTTTTCTCTTTGTCTTTTCCATAGGACAAAGTTGAGGCCAGGGTAATTCATGAGTGCAAAAAGGCAGATGAGTGGGTTGCAAGAAACCAGCACTTGTTCTCAGACAAGGTGGAGCTGCCCAGTGTAATCACTATGGGAGAAGAGGAACTGGCGGAGGCTGTGCAGCAGTACGAGAGACTAAGGGTTGAAGATGAAGGTTCCGTGGTTGATGATCTTGAGAAGGAAGCGATCCTGGAGCCATTCAAATTCAAGTTCCACAGAATGGAAGACATGTGGCTCTTCTGTGAGGAGATTGTTGATAAACAAGGTTTCTTGGCATATACCGAATGTGAAATTGAGGCCTAATGTTCAATAAAAGGCAAACAAACAGAATGAAAATTTGTCATTTTATGCATGTTCATATATATATATACATATATATATATATATATATATATATATATATTTTTTTTTTTTTTTTTTTTTTTTTTTAATGTTGCACTTAATTTTAATTATACCATGAAGAATACAGGTAACAGTGCATTTTTTTTTTTATTGTGAAACAGGGCGACAAAAACAGAACACAGCAAAAACAGTGACATAGGGCATAGACATTAGACATACGGTGAGCAGACATACAAACAACAGACAAAAACAAGGCTTGCATTCATAGTTCATGTAAATTCAGGTTGTCGTGAGTATTGGGCATGTGTCAATATTTGATTGGAGGGTAAATGTCCATGACTAATGATTTAAACATGGAGGGGTATGCTGTGTATGATGAGGATAGAAAAAAAAGGGTTTAAAAAAAAACAACAAAAAAACAAAAAACAAAAAAACAAAAACAAACAAACAGATAGACAGATTGTGAGGCATTGGGGTTGTAATGAGGGGAGAGAGAGAGAAAAAAAAATAACTAAATGGATAGATAAATGGTGATGTAATGCAGTATCATAATTGTGTGTGTAACCTAGTAGAATAGCTAATATAATCTTTATATGACACAGCATAATGTAACAAAATGTGACACTACATAATATGAAACAATATAAAGTAATGTATTACAAAAATATATAGCATAATACTATAGTACAGAATAATATAAGATAGAATGATATCACCCATTATAATATAATACAATATGGTATAGTATAACATAATAAAACATAATATAGTGTGATGTAATGTAATATGATGTAATATAACATACTATAGTTAATCTAATATAATATAATATGACATAACATTAATATAATGTTATATAACATTACACCATCTAACAAGACAAAATTTAGTATCGCGACAATGGACCGAGGCGATGAGGGGTGTGGGGCCAGACCAGGAAACCGAGGGGGGGGCTGCTCGGGGCCCCGGTGAGAAACAGACAGGGCAGGCCAGCGGGTGAGCCTACTCCTCTCTGTTCTGTCTTTTGTGTGTGTGTTTCTTTGTCTGTTTGTTTGTTTGTTATGGCGTTCCTGTTTTGGGTCGCGCCCAGACCCTGAGGTGGTCGCTAGCCCATTGCAGGTCCAGCCTCCAATTTTCCTCCTTTGGGACAACTCCCAGACCCTGAGGAGGGAGTCTGTCCACTGAGGAGTACAAAATTAATTTGTTTATTTATTTATTTTATTCTTTCCCATTCCCACCTCCTTTTTAAGAGGAGGGAGGGGACATAGGCCCCCCCGACCCACCCCTAAACCTTCCCCGCCGGAGCCACCGACACGCCACCCGAGAGCCTGGCACAAAGCCACTGCCCGCCCCCCCAGTCCGCCCAGTCCGTCCCCACACACATATCCCCGCGCTCAGGTCAACGCCACAATTATAATTAATACAAAAATAATAGTAATAATGATAATATCAATCAATATACAGTACATCACACTAAGAATTTAACAATTTTATATAGTAATAATAGCATTAATAATCATAAAAGAAGAGAAAAAAAAGGGAAAAATTAATAAAAATAATAAATTAATTAATAAAAATAAATAAATAATATAATATATATATGATATGATATTGGCAAATTAGTAATCATACCAAAATATGGGTAATGAAATGAATAAAGAAGAAAGCAGCGGTATGAATAACTAGAGTATGAGGTAGATATGAATAATAATGTTATTTCTGTGTTGGGGGATGGGGGAATTGGTTCTCAGGCAACTACTATCACAATTATTGTTACTAATAATAATGGAAAATGAATAAACAAATCATGGTAATAATAATGGTAATAGTAAATAATAACAAAGAGTGGGTTCAAGACTGAAGGTAGTTGAGGAGAGGGGCCCAAACAGAGAGGGGTTCTACTGCTGAGTTTTGGGTGGGTATGGGTGAATTTTCCAGGGAGATGTGTTCTATGAGTTATTTTTTCCATTGTGTGTTGTTTGTATTGTTCCTAGTTTTCCAGTTGATGAGGATGGTTTTCTTGGCGATAGTCAGGGCTGTGAGGAGTAGTTTATTGCTTGATTTGTTGAGGTTTGTTATTGATGTGTTACCAAGTAGACAGAGTGAAGGGGACATAGGGATGTGGCAGCCCATCATGGTGGAGAGTGATTTAGTGACCTCGTTCAAGAATTGTTGAATCGGTGTGCAGTGCCAGAAGGCGTGAAAGTAAGTGTCTGGTGTTTTTTGGGTGCAGTTAGTACAAATTTCTGAGGTGGATCCCATTTTAAACATTTTCTGTCCCGTGAAGTATGTTCTGTGGAGTATTTTGTATTGGATTAGTTGTAGGTTTGCATTTTTTGACATTGAATAAATATTTTGGATGATTTGGTTCCAGAAGTTGGCATCAGGAGCAATCGACAGATCTATTTCAATCAGAGGAGACTCATTCAATGCGACAAATTTTATTGATAAACACAAAGCTTGGATAAGTCTTTGGCGTTTAGACCCCATGGTGAAAAGCTCGTGATAAAAGGGGGAACGTGAATTATGAATATATTAGATACCCCCATGGGGTCTAGACACTGGTGGTGGTAATGAGGGGAGAAGATGATGACTGGGCTGCGAGGTGTGGTTCTGGATGAGGAGAGCGCCGCCAGCTTGACGAAGAGGTGCCTTGGTGATGCGGAGAGGGTGACTCGGAGAGGAGTGGCCGCGGGTGATTGTGAATGATTCCCAGGAGTCCTGCCCGGACTGCTGCGAGCCTGGAGGAGCCTGGGGTGGAGGAGGGATGCAATAATTCTGCGATGACAGCTGACAGCGGGGGGAGAGAGAGAGCAGGTTAAATTTTGACGGCTACGATGTAATTGGTTGAGAGATAACTTGTATCGAACGGGGATTGGTTAGATGCAGGGAACGCCCCCGATCCGCTGATAGGTGGAGAGCTGTAGAAGGAATGAATGGTGAATGAAATAGTGAATGAAAAAGTGAGTGAAATGTGAAGCGGGGAATGTCTCTCTGATTGAATTTACGCTGAGCTTCATTTCCCATTTTGATGTTGGTAGGGTTAAGGTAGTGTCTGACTGTGATATGATTGTGTATATTTTGGAGAGGAGTTTTTTTTGTTGAGGTGATATTAATTAATTCTAAGGTAAGTGGTGGGAGATGGAGGTAAATGTCTGTGGTGTTACATATGGCCTGAATAGATGATTTGATTTGAAGATATTCCAGGTATTGATTGCTCCTGATGCCGTACTCCTGGACCAGGTGTGGAAATGAGACCAGTATATTGTTTTGAAAGATGTGTTGTGAATGTGTGATGCCCTTGTCTGACCATGAGCGGAGGTGGAGAGGTTTTTTGTTGCTGAGAAAGTCGGGGTTGTTCCAGATGGGGGTGAGTTTACAAGGTGCAAGAGTAGAGTTTGTGATTTTGTGGAATTCCCACCAGGCTGTCAGAGCTGATGATATTGTTATTGATTTAAAACAGGGGTGGCGTTTGATAGATGGGCTGATAAATGGTAAATCTGAGAGGGGAATGTTGTCACATGCTGTTTGTTCAATATCTAACCATATACTGTCCGAATGTTGGGGGTGGATCCATTTGAATATGTACTGTAATTGATTTGCGATGAAGTATTGATGAAAGTTCGGTGCTGATAGTCCTCCTTGTGTTTTGGATTTCTGTAGGGTTGTAAGTTTGATTCTGGGTGTTTTATTTTTCCAGTAATATTTATTGATGATGGAGTCTAGAGATTTGAACCAGGAATGGGTGGGTTTAGATGGGATCATTGAGAAGAGATAGTTTATTTTGGGTAATATGGTCATTTTTATTGATGCTATTCTGCCGATTAATGAAAGTGGTAGGTTTGTCCAGCGGAGGAGGGTGTCAGTTATTGTTTTAAGTAGTGGTGTGTAGTTGAGGATGAACAGCTCTGACAGCCTGGAGGAAATGTGAATACCTAAATATGTGATATGACCAGTGCATAAAGGGATGGGTGGTGCGTGGGCTGCCACATCCCAGCTGTTACTATGGAGAGGGAGGATTGATGATTTATGCCAGTTTATGGAGTAGTCTGATATTTTTGAATATGTTTCTATGGTTTTAATTGTTTCCTGTAGTGATAAATGTGGCTTCTGTAGGAAGAGCAGTATGTCGTCAGCATATAAACTGATTTTGTGATGCTGGTTTGGTGTTTTGAATCCATGGATATTGGTGTTCAGTCTGATGGCTGCAGCTAACGGTTCTATGAAGATGGTGAATAATGATGGGGAGAGTGGACATCCTTGCCTAGTCCCCCGGTGAAGTGTGAATGGTTGTGATGTTAGTCCATTTGTGATAACAGTGGCTGAAGGTGCAGTGTAAAGAATCTTAACCCAATTAATAAATGATTCCCCAAAGCCAAACTTTTGCATTGTGGAGATGAGAAATGACCAGTTAACTTTATCAAATGCTTTTTCTGCGTCTAGTGTGACAATGATGGATGGTGTGTGTTGTTGTGATGAATAGTCCATTAGATTGAAGAGTCTGCGGGTGTTGGTGGATGAATGTCTGCCTTTGATGAAACCAGTCTGATCTGGGTGGATTATGGACGGGATGATTTTTTCTAATCTGGGAGAAAGTGTTTTTGTGATGATTTTTAAGTCTACGTTTAAGAGGGAGATGGGGCGGTAGCTGGATGGGAGTGATGGGTCTTTGTTGGGTTTGAGGAGGAGTGAAATTGTTGCTGAGTTCATATGCGGAGGAAGTTTTGACTGTTATTTTATGTCGGTAACAGTGCATTTTAAGAAAATGAATACAGTTTTAACTATTCCTCACCTCCACACATGCTGACATTTTTAAATTTAAGCATAGCTGAAAATCTGATTGACCTCAATGCCTTCTAAAGATCTTTAGGTGTAAAGTATATCATGTAGAAGACATAGGTGGAATCATTTAATGTAATAATAGACAAAATAATGTATTTAACTTAAATGTTATACATGAGATGTTGAGGCTATGGGAAAAAAAGCTTAGATTAATTATGTTGCTATGTTGATTGATGGTTTCATGTAACTATTCTTCAAATGAGGTTCAGGTTCACAGTGTAAGCAGATGCATAATTCCTTTGTCATGGAATATATGCAATGCAATATGCAATACATTAAAGTTAAACTATTCAATGGTAAATTATATGAGAGGTGTGTTAGTTTTTTGACCAGAAGAGAGGCTCCAACTGTCATGTCGATAAACGTTATATTTTTTCTATGAACTAAGCTATATGGACGGAGTTTATACGCCATTTTGACGGTTGACTTAATGCAGTAATGTTGCTGGCAGACTTACACCCATGTTAAATGCCACGTAATAAAGAATAGGGGGAAAAAATCAACCTGTACATCTAAAAAATTACGTACACAAGCATGTACATTTAAGAGACGAATGTTTTCACGTTGCAGTGTTGTTTAATTAATTATAATTCAGCGACAAAGCCGCTTCCTCCAAAAGAGTTAATACCCTATTTTGACAGTTGATGTAATGCAGTAATGTTGCTGGCAAACGTATACCCAGGTTAAATGCTACGTATAAAGAATAGGCTAAATCAACATGTATTTTACATTCAAGAAACAAATGTTTTTCGCGTTACGGTGTTGATTAATGAAATATAAATCAACGACAAAGTTGCTTCCTCCAAAAGTGTCAACACGGTCTTATTCTGAAGTTTCTTGCGTCATTAATGAAATATAAATCAACAAGAAATCCACTTCCTCCGTAAGTTTCACCATCATTTTATTTTGAAGTTTCTTGCGTGCACTTCCTGTCCCGAGCGTCCTGACACTGAAGGCAGCCTGAGAGAGGAGCCTGCACCGGAAGCGGCCTCACGCTGGAGGTCTGCAGCCAGACTGTCTTGGAGAGATCTGCTCAGAAATAGTGACTTGTTATGTGTACAGTTGGCTTTGCAAATTTTCAACAAAGAAGAAAATGTCCCAGGACTTCGACATAGAAGAGGAACAACAAGGGGCCCAACTTGTGTACCTGCTTCAGGCGTGTGCACGTGGCTCCGGTCTGAGGGGCTACAGTTTAGTTTAGTTTAGTTTATTTAATTTATAACAGGACAGCGTGCAGTGGCATTAATTATTCCAGGGAAATAAAAAGATGGCTGCACCAGATTTAGCAGGAAAGCTAATTTCCATCTGTAGTCCTTAACATAAAAGACAGACATCATAAATAAATCATCAGTGCAAGTTAAATACACATTGCAAGGTACGTTAATAACAACATCATCGGACTAAGATTAAAAATAATAACAATCATCACGATTAAATTACAAAGTGCAGTTTGAATATGGTAGTCACAGGTGCCCTTTACCTAAAAGCGGAAGGTACACACTGCACAAAGCATAGTGCAATTTGAAATACGGTAATCACAGTGCCCATTACCTAAAAAGCGGATGGTACACAGTGCACAGAGCATAATACGTAATAAGTTACAAAGTGCAATTGAATATGGTAGTCACAGGTGCCCATTATCTAAAAAGCGGAAGATACACACTGCGCAGAACATAATACATAATAAATTACAAGTGCATTTGAAATGTGGTAGTCACAGGTGCCCATTACCTAAAAAGCGGAAGGTACACACTGCACAGAGCATGATACATAATAAATTACAAGAGTGCAATTTGAAATATAGAAGTCACAGGATAGGGGGGTGGGGGTGGGGGTGGGTGGGGGATGGGACTACCCACTAGGGTATCCCCATCCCCACAGGTACCAACTGGTAACCTTAGCACAGGGGTCCCGGACTCAGTGTTGGCACGACTGCTGACTCAGAATCCAGTTTTTAGTTTTACGAGTAAAGCAATGGTAATCGGAGATGTTTTTGAGATGCTCTGGGAGCTTGTTCCATTCGCTGATGGTTTTGTAAGAGAACGCTGATTGGGAAAAGGCAGTTTTTCGTTTTGGAATGCTGCAGTCCCCCCGAGATACCGATCTTAGGGTTCTACAAAGTACTTCGGAGCGGGGCTGCACAAAGTTCTTCGTTTGTTTGAGAAGTACAAAGTAACTGTCTTTTCCGTGTTCAGCGTAAGGCATGAGTCACTGAGCCACTCTACAATTTTTCCCATAGCTGCTGATAGTTTGGCTGCCACTGTATCAGTGTCTTTTCCATGCGTGAAAATGACCGTGTCATCAGCATACATCAGTGTCTCCATGTCGTCGCAGACAGAGGGAAGATCATTGATGTATAGACTGAAAAGTAGAGGACCTAAAACTGATCCTTGCGGTACCCCCATAGTGCAAGCTGTCTGGGGGGACACCTTATCCCTGATCCTTACATGCTGGGTACGACCGTTGAGATATGACTCCAACCAGGAGAGGACGCTGGATGAAAGACCAAAATGGGATAATTTTGATAGAAGCACAGAGTGGTTTACAGTGTCAAAGGCCCTACGGAGGTCTAAAAAGACAGCCCCCACCACTCCTCCCTTATCAAGGTTGGCCTTAATGTTCTCTATGAAGAAACAACAGGCGGTCTCCGTAGAATGGTTTGCTCTAAAGCCAAATTGCATGGGGTGTAACCGACTCACATTATTCAGGTGTGCGGATAACTGTTCAGCAACAACTTTCTCACTCACTTTGGATATGACTAGAAGAATGCTAATGGATCTGTAGTTGCAAGTTTCGTGGTGATCACCAGATTTAAAAATGGGTGTTACAATGGCTGTCTTGAGGGAGGAGGGAAACATACTCTCGTTGAATGATCTATTTATTATACATGAGATTGGAAAGGCTAATGTATCTTTGTGTTTTTTTATCAGGACTTGGTCGATTCCCCAGGAGTCCTTTGCTCTGGAATTGGAGAAAGAAGATAAGATTTTGGCTACCTTGAGCTTACTAGTATATGCAAGATTTAGGCAGGGGATTTCCTCCATTAAGGTCGTTACTGGCTGTGCTTTTGTGGGAGAACAGCTCGGCGTTAGGACAGAATCAATAAAATAGTTATTAAACATGTTTGCCACTACTAGGCTGTCTTTTTGGGTGTCCTGGGTTCCTGGTGTGGTCGCTAAGCTAGTCTGGTGGTTTTTTATAGAGCTCTATGGGTCCACTTTTATCTTGCTGCTTACCTGATAGTTGATCAATGCACTGCCATAAAAGTTTTGGATTCCCCTTGGCTTCCTTTATAACGTCTAGGAAGAAGTTTGCTTTAGAGTTTCTGAGCTGTCGTGTGACCTTATTTCTGAGACCGTTATAGATCAACCTGTCCGTTATTAAGCCTGACTTTAGGGATTTTTTAAGGGCTGCATCTCTTTGTTTCATCAGTAGCCACAGCTTCTCGCTAAACCAGGGTAGATTCCGTTGTTTATGTTTTGTTGGTGCTGCTCGTGTAAATTTAGACATTACTTGTGTGATATTTTCTCTGAGCACATCACAAGCCTGATCGCAGCTTACCGCACCAACTATACTGTCCCAGTTAATTGAGTTCAACTCGTTGTCAAGGTGCTGTAGGTCTTTTTTGGTATAAACGAAGAGTAGGTCCTTTCTTTGCATTTATTTGGATTTTTGTACCGTGGTTTGGGTAGCGTGCGAGACACCAAAGTAAGGTTATGGTCTGAAATACCAGTAATTAGGTTATAGATTTTATTTATACGATCACTTTTACTGGTGAAAATCAGGTCTAGCAAGGTTTTAGAGGACTGGGTTAATCTGGTGGGATTCTCTACCATCTGGGTTAGGTGGAACTGGTTAGCTACATTTTTTAGTTTTTTTCGTCGAGTTTTGTCCAGCCAGTTTAGATTAAAATCTCCGCTTGCGGTGGCGCTAGCCACCTAGCTAATGCTGGTGATGTTAGCCCCTCGGCCAGCTCTGGTGGTGGAGTAAGCCGCTCTGCTGCTAGGCTTGTGGCCGTGGGCGCGACCCTGCAGAGGACCGCTCGCGGTGGTGCTGGTGGCTCTAGCCTCCCAGCTAGCGTTGGTGATGTTAGCCCCTCTGTTGGTGCTGGTGGTGTTGGCCCCTCGGCTAGCGCTAGTGGTGGAATAAGCCGCTCTGCTCTCTCCTCGGCTGACGCTGGTGGTGTAACGTTAAGCCTCTCGGCTAGTCGCGCTGTTAGCTCCCCAATTGGCACTGGTGGTAGTTGGTCCCTGGCTAATGCCTCTCAGACAACGGGGAGGCACAGCTGGCTGAACACCGGGGGAGGGAGATGGAGCAGCGACAGTAGCTTGCAGGCCGGGGTGGTAGTTAGCTGCCAGGTTGTTGTGGCGACGGCGGGAGCAAATGTGGAGGGACGACCATCCCTGTGTCCGGCCGGTCTGGTCCGGGACAAGGGTGGATGTCACCGGATAGCAGCAGGCACAGGGAGATGATGGTGAGAAGGTCTTCCTTCCCTTTCTGCGTCAGCGGGCGTAGTGAATGCCGCTCCAGCACTCCGTGAATCACGCCGTTACCGTGCCCGAGATGTTTTGCATCTGGGAGAACTGCCGGGATGTATAAGTTTGGATAGTTTTCCATGCTTTCTCCGACAGAGGCTTTTGGGATGTGGATTACTTTTAGGCGTGACAATGCGGTCATGATAGTTAAGATCATGCAAAGACCACGGACTGTGCCTGCCACTGCACTCCTCGCACGCTTCACCGTCGCCATCTTTGGATTTTCAGCTGACATTTAGGCTAAAAACATGGTGTAAATGGCGTCTTTTTGGGTCAAATTTTAATGTTGCGGCTTACGGACACTTGGATTACACCACACGAGCAGTTTGGAGATATTTTGTGGGGGTTTTTTGTGTTCTATTTTTTACATTTTAAAACTGGTCACCATTCACTTCAATTGTAATGGATTTGGCTGCAATGCTGTTTTCTGCTGACTCCGGCAGTGTTTTGTGAACTGGAGATCTTCACCCATCCTCACATCAGCACAGGGGTGAGTAGATACTGAGTGAATTTTCATTTTTGGATGAACTATCGCTCTAAACCAGGGGTGCCCAACCTTTTTTGACCCAAGATCTACTTTTCAAGTAGCCAGCCTCCCGAGATCCACCAGTCCAGTGTCAACATCGCAAACCCACGCACATCGTTTCTAGCCTGCAGTAACTAACCTCACAACACTTTTTCTTGTTGTCACACGACCACTAGACATCACATCACAAATCCTCCCTCTCTCAAACACACACACACAGACAAATTCCTCTCACACAGTTGCCAGTTTGCATAATGCGCTGTAGCACAAACCCGCTCTCTCTGCTCCTCTTTCTCTCTCTCTCTCACACACACACACACCCATACACAAAACTTTTTTATATATACAGAACACAAAACAACATATATTTAACAACATAAAGACAATACATATCCTAACAACAAAAACTTACAATAAAACCACACATATCCAACATAGCACAAAAAACATATCCAACTACAACAAAACAAAACAGTTACACATAAAAAAAATAATAAAAATAGTGCTGTCAAACGATTAAAAATTTTAATCAGATTAATCACAGGGTTGCTGACGGTCCGTGGACCTTTTGATAGTTTGATATTTCGTTTTCAAAATAAAACGGATTTACGGAAATACGGCCGTTTTCCCGTTTTTTTCGTTTTGTGTCTCAAAACGAAAAAACGGAAAAACCAAATCGAAAAAACGGCCCAACTTTGATTTCTGCAAATTCATTTTTTTTTCTATTCTTGTTGCTATAACCGTGACACAACGACCCACCGGAAGCGGACGTTAAGTGTAACAACTTCAAAATAAAACTTTAGCGTGCTAACTGCTAACTTATTATATTATAGCCTACCGCTCTCTTTCTACACCATATGGTTCACATTTATATTACTTCTGTGAAAGTGTAAGAGCTGGTTGTTTGGAAGAATGTGATAGGCATATAATTGTCATTTTAGCTTGAGTGCGTGAATGCATTTTGTGGAAAAATTTTACGTTCCCTGAGCATCTGTAACCAGCAGAGGTCCCGGTCAATAGTAGCCTATTATTATTATGATTATTATCAGCAGCAGGCATTATTGGAGGCATTATTTACAGGCTAATCATTTGAAAATGAGAACTTGTTATGGCTTTAGTGTATTTGGTGTTTAGCCACAGGGTGGCACTACACGAATAGTAGATATGCTTTGAGGTTAAAAACAGCAGACTCTGTGTCTCATCAAATGAGCTGCGATCATTTCATTTCAACCGAGAGGTGTGTGGAGGTCGATTCAATGGAGAGCTGCAAGGAATACAAATTGTGTTTTATTAGTCCTTTGGCGATAATTTCATCCTACTGCTTGTCATTTCTCCCAGCTTTGCACCGGGCGTCATTGGTTGCCATAACAACGGCGGCGGAGACCCCTTTCCCGAGTCAAAATCCTTGAGGCAAACTGGTCGTGATGAGTTCTGTATTTTAACTGCTACACTACTCAGCCTTTATAAGCAATGTAAACTGTAATGTGACCTCAATTTAACTGACAGTAAACGTGTATTCCAAAAATGTACAGCCCGGACCTATTTCACCTACGGACAGCCACCACCAATGGCAACTATAAACTCATTAATTTTACCCTGGCATCTTTATATAACGCGGTTGATTGATGCTGGTTCAAAGAAAACGTAGTAGAACTTCTAGACTTATGTGTATTAAATTATAATCATTCATTTATCAATCATACGGTAGGATACATATGATGTCAATACCTTGGCGCCAGCGCTGGACACAACAGCGCCACCCCGAGTGTCTACAACGCCTGTGTTACCTGTTGTCAGTCTACTGTCTGTGCTGATTGTGACCATGAGGAGAGGAAAAGCCATGTTGATTTAATTCAACAAAATGTGTCTACCAACAAGAATAAACAATGAGGAATCTTTAATTAATAAGGAATATTAATTATTATTATTATTATTATTATTATTTGTTTGATAGATAGATAGATGGATGGAGCCTCCTCCTGTTGGCCTCAGTGCAGGTTCCATATGATACAGTATGCCAGCAGGCTCTCAATACAAGAGTGGTCTTTAGCAGTGTCTAGATTGTTCTTCCTGAGCACCCTGGAAAGACAATGTGGTGGTGGTCCTCCTCACTGTTGGGCCCCTGTCAGGATCGCTGGAGATTACAGTTACCGTAAACACACCCTAACATTCAGTAAAGAGTTAACATGTCAGACCCATTTAAGTAATTTTAAGACTGTCAAACAGTTGAATGGAAGTAGAACAGCAGGTTAATGTCGCTCTATACCTGTAACCGTGGTAGCTATGTGATTAACAATTTGAAGAATCTAAACACACAGCAGATTTCAAAAAAGGAGTACTCAGGGAACACAAGATCAGATGGTCATTTTTAATTATAAACACAACACAGAACTTCCTGAGCACCCTGGAAAGACAATGTGGTGGTGGTCCTCCTCACTGTTGGGCCCATGTCTGGACCACTGGAGATTACAGTTAAATACACTCTGATATAAAGTTAAGAGTGAACTTATCAGACCCTGTAATGTGACCTTACATTTTGCTAATTAGAAAACCGTTCACATCCTATTTTGGAAAAGGCAAGGCAAAGAATTTTTTTCCAGCCCATTCAAAAGTTTCTCAAAGGGCTTTGCACAGCATCATGACAATATCCTCTACTCTTACACCCACTTACAAAAAACTCCAGAAAAGCCATTTTAACAGGGGGAAAATTGGGGGAACCTTAGGGTTAGCAACAGAGTAGGGATCCCTCTCACAGGAAGGGCAGACGTGCTATAGATGTTGTACAGTATGCAGAAACAAACAATTCACAATCGCCAGCTCTGTGGCCTACTGGTAGAGTGTCCACCCTGAGACTGGGAGGTTGGGCGTTCAATTGCCAGCCAGGTCATACCAAAGACTGTAAAAATGGTATTGCCTCCCTACTCAGTATTTGGGGTTGGACTTGGGGGGTTAGATCACCCAATGATTCCCCGGCTCCCTCAGGGGATGGGTCAAATGCAGAGGACAAATTTCACATCCTTTGGGATGTGACAATCAGTGGAACTTTAACCTTTAACTTAACGCAGACTGTGGAGAACAACCTCTAAGAACTAAACAAGTAACTTAAAGAGAGGAACTAACAAAAAACAAACCTTGAACAACTCTGACAAACCAAGAACAAAAAGCCACACTTTGAATTTAAATTAATGTTGAGAGACTCTTCTTGTGACATCATTGACATGTCTCAGTCCATTCTTAAAAGAGTCTGGCTGATTGTTGACAGCATTGTCCAGCATCACTGTAATGTCAGGGAACCTCCTGGCAAACTCAGCCTCTGCAGCTGCCTGGTCCTGCTCAGTTTGAAACGGGTTAGTGCCAAACTGAGACACCTTAGTGAGAGACCCCACCTCCCGTTCATACAGGTCTGCAGCCACGGATGCCTCTGGAAGCAGGTCTGCTGTTATTTTCTTTGGGCAGCCGTCCGCTGCCAAAACAGCAGGGATACCCCTTCCTGAAATTAAACACAAATGCTTTAACAACAAACTTCATTTTTTACACTTGTTTCTGGTTGAAATAGACTTGATGTAATGGTATGTGTTGACTGTCCATTCCAGTGGCTCGCCTAAAGTATGACTTCAAGGAATATAAGTACAACTTAAGAGATCAAAAATAGTGAAAGTTTATGGTGGCAGACTGTAGGAGCAATGTATTTGTTGCTACAGTTTTGTTGTTGTTTCAATAATAACTAATATTGTTGTATTATCCTAGGCAATATATCATTGTGATTTTATTTTGCTAATATTTCATTGTGATAATCATTTATTTAGTTTAGTTGTTGTTCTTGATTAGGGTTAGGGTTAGGATATTACTAGTCTGATTCAAGTATCATTTTAGGTTGGGAACCAAAGATTCAATGATTGTAAAAGAAAGCAGCAATGAGACCAGAATGCACCTGGGTGCGCCTACATTTTTTGTGTGCATAATTTTTTTTTATTTATTTTGATAACTTACCAGTTCAAAAAGCATAAAATTAGCATGGACATTAGTCTGCTTTTTTCTGGCAAATAGCTACCCCAATTTACTTGTGCTGTTTCTGTTTTACTAAAGTTATCAACATTGCTATTGTAACTGTGGCTATTAACAGCAAAATCGCATGCAGAAGTTGCTTAGCTTAATATGATAAAACTTGTGCATTCACTCCGATGTGCTGTGATAAATAACATTTTCATATTCATAAATGTGAAATGACAAGGTTTATGTTCCAATAAATAGCTGGATGGTCTTAGAACTCACTTGTACTTGTGACCATATCACAATGATGATGTTAACAATCCATAAAAATAAAAAAAAAAACATGTATGGAAGTGCTTTTCAATTAACACAACAACAATACGGACACTGAAAACAGTTTACAAACAAGTGTTTTATATTAGAAAATTTTGATAAGACTTACTGTTGTTTTTTTTTTTTTAAACTAAAAAGTTTATTCAATTCTTCTATATTTAAACAGAACTTTACACTAACCTGGTATCCTGTGTGTGTTCCATGCTCTTACAACCCGCTCAACTCCCTCATTCGCCAACTGGCATGTGAGAGACGACACACAGAATTTGATCATGCTGTCTGTCATGTCAATCTCCTCCTGATCGACCAGCTGGATCAGTGGAGCCTTCAATGGGTAATTCACCCGGTTGTTGACCTCCGGCCACAAGCGCTCAATTCTGTGGTTCTGTCATGTAAAATGTAGAGGTCATTGTTATTGACTTTATACCAGTTTTCAATTTTCATGAAAGACTTCAAAGATTTACTGTCTCTGTTAAGCAAATTTTTGATAAATCATTAATCCCTAAACAGTATAACTATTAAACACTGATTCACTGAAACTCTCTACAGACTACACATACGTTATGCACACTCGCTATTGTGTGGTAAAGAACTGGTGGAGGTTGCAAAACATGCTAAGTAATAGTTTGAGCATTATATAGATGCCTAAGTCGCATTTAGAAGAACTGCCTCCATAGTGCAGCTACCAGGAGGAGAGCTAAACAAACAAGAAAAAGCATTTCCAAGAATGGAAATGCGTGTGAATGCTGAGTGGCTGAATGAGATTCCTGAAGCTATGCTGGATAGCTAAAAAAGCTAAACCAGTAGCTCTAGCAGCTGTATGAACAGCTGAAGTACCTGAAAAAAATAGCTCAAGTAGCTAAAGCAATAGCTGAAGATCAAAAATCAGAAGCTATAATCTGGATCTCAAATGGAATGAAGTAGTTGGAAAATACTTGAAAAGTGTAGAAAATGTGCAAAAATGCTCAAAATGATTAATTGTATGATTTGAAAGGCCTAAAATGGCTAAAATCGTACCTAAAGACGAAAGGTCAAAGAAAAAGACTAAAGTCTGACTGCCTGTCCATCTGTGTATATTGCCATGGTGATTTTACCTGTTTACATTTGCACAGGGTGAGACAGAGACATAGAGTTTAAACACAGCTGAGTGGGTTTTTTAGCTGAGTGACCCTCTGAAACAACTGCTATCTGTGAACAAACGGTAACTCCTATCAGAAAACTGACCAGACCATCAGTGCTACAGGATTTCTGTGGACAAAATATGTCCATTTGGTGTTTCTACAGCTAATATTATGGTTTTTAGAGCGATATACAAAACAGAGTAAGTTAGACTTTTCTCCTGATACCTGCTCTGAAATTTGAATGGGAGTCTATGAGGGAAGTGGATGGTGCTCTGTTGACAGTTAGCCCCGCTGTCAAAATTGTGTTAGTCTGAGGGCAAAGGTCATCCACATTTCTGAGACAGGACAAGTACGCCTAGAGTGCCTTGAGAGAGAGAGTGGCGACAACGGAAGTTCAAAAAGCTGGCCGATCACGTGGTCCATGTAGCCCTCCAAAAGTTCCCGGAAGTGCTTGGCGGGCAATTCAAAACCCATAGGAAAACCACAACAATCGGTAAATAATGTCAATAAATGCTTTGCTTTGCAATATTTTTATGCTTATGTCAATTGCTCTGAACTCTGTTAAGTTTACTAAACCTGTACTTTCATTGACAGCAATAAAACCGTAATATTTCTGTTGTTTTTTTTTACTTAAAGACACGAGTGAGGCAGACTTAACGTTATAGGTGACTAACAATAAGTGTGTTCTAATAAGAAATCCTGGCAAATGAATTAAATTTTCATTTGAATTCTTTGAAAATAAATGGAGTTCTATCACTATTTACCTGTTCCTTCCTTGTAAATATATATGCTTGTGTTAATTGCTTTGAACTCTGTTACCTTTACTAAACCTGTACATTCGTTGACAGCAATAAAAACCGTAATATTTTCTCTTTTTTTTTTTAACTTTCAGACTTGAGTGAAGAAGACAGGTGACTAACAATGATTTGTCAATTGACATAACTGTGTTCTAATAGGAAACCAATGTCAAATAAATTAAATTTTCATTTCAATTCATTGCAAATAAATTGAGTTCTACCACTATTTGTTACCTATTCTTCCTTGTAAATATATATGCTGTTAATTGCTTTGAACTCTGTTACTTTTACTAAACCATTCGTTGACAACAATAAAACCATAATATTTTTATTATTATTATTTTTATTCACAAAGATTTTAACAACAAAAAAATATGTGAGGTAATCATATTCAAACAATGCATTTGCACTTTTGCACACTTTCAAATACCACACCACAAGGAGATTTTTTTAAATTAAGAACATAGAACAAAGAGCAGAAAAACAATGCAAAAACCAAGGGAAGTTACAAAACAACATGGGCAACTCCAGAACAGCTGAAGGGGCTTCAGGACATTGTTGGACAAGTGCAGAGAGTGATAGACTGCTAAGCAGAAGTCCCACTTGAAATATCTCTCTGCACCCTGGCCTCCTCCTGCAACCCGGGAGAGTGCTGAGTGCTGTCTAGTGCAGGAAATACAAGGCAGAGAAAAAAGTAATTAATATGGAGAGCCACATTTTCCAATCATCAACAGCTTTTGCTGCTTATGGTTAATTAAGTATAATCAGCCACTGATGTGTAACACATTTGTCAAGTTGCCTCAGGTTCTTAACTGGTTGTTTTATATGTGCAAAGATTTTAAACATATCTACTATGTTTAATCTGCTATCTAATAGTGTGTATTCATGTTATATAATATATTATATTATGTTATATTATATCATAAGCTTTACCCGTCATTCCCAGCCTCAATGATATTAAACTGATGTATAACTGCAATCACATCCCTACACGTTAACCTCGCCACTACTATAAATCGACAGGTTGGATTAAGTTATATTTAGCGAGCAGAATTTACATTTATCAGCCTGTTGCACGTGTTGCTATCGTTATCCAGTGTGCTAGCCTAAACTTTTATCTGTTAATATTCTCTAAATCCTCTAATCTAGACGGGCAAAATCCGCCAACATACTTAATTACTCATGTCAATTTAATTCTGATGCCCTACTGATATGAAAATTTCATTCTTTAAACGTTTTACCTCCAACAAGTGTTGCTCCGACCAGCTGCTCCATTGGAATATATTGAGCGGCAGTTAGCTTGTGCTAACTTCTGGGAACTTTTGAGGGGCTCCATGCTCCGCCATTGCTGTGAAAAAAATAAACCATTGCAGTGAACGGAGGTGGCGCCACTCTCTCTCTCAAGGCACTCTAAGTACGCCTACCACTTTGGAAGAAATTATTTTTGTAGACCAAAGTATGCGGCAGTTAGGACGAGTTATTCAGTTTTTGAGTGAAATTTCACAGCCCCTGCCACTCTAGCGATGACATCACCTGCTCTAGCAGCGAACCTTCCGCGCAACACACACTCATTATAAACTCTGAATTTCTCAAAAAATTAGCATGATATTTGAACTGTGATTATTTAAGAAGTAGAAAAGATAGTAAAAAGTTGAATGATAGCTGAATAGCTGAAAGTCTTGAGAGCATTTTAAAGTTTGAATGAAGTCTCTAGCTGAAAGTATGCTGAAGTAGTTGAAGTTTAAAGAGGCTGAAGATTTGAAGGATTTGAACATTCTCTCCATTCATTTTGAATGAGGAAAAAATTGCAGAAAAAGTTAAATATTTTAAAAAGTATAAATAATTTTAAAAAGTTGAATAAGAGCCCTAATGTCCTAAACGAGCTGAACGTTTTGATATTTGAACGGTTTTTATAGCACAAAGTATGAAGGACTAGTTAGACTGCAAAAAATGGCGGAAGAACTCAGAATAATAACTAGACAATTTCTGACGAAATTGCAATATATGCCTGATCCTCTGGGAATCCGCCGCCTCCATGCTATGTGGTTCTCTTCAGCATGATCCACTGTATCCGTAGACACCAAAAGTTTTCTTCTATGACTTACAGTTACCGAGATATAGACAAATCATTTTTCAAAGTTTGTCCGCTCATTTGGGACCACATGGTGGCGTTACAGTGCCCGTTGTTGAAAATGAGAAGCATTGGAGTATGATTAAGTGATTCATAAAGTTTCAGTGTTGTGACCCTTGTACTTTTTGAGATATTCATCATTACATGGATGAGGGTGTGTTAGGGTGCACGCGCTACCACGCATGTGGTTATCTGTGTTTCTTAATGGGAGTTAACCTGAAAAGTGCCTCTCGAACTGCTGCTGAGCACACCTCAACCGTACATCCTATCACCGCAGTCAATATGTCATGAGAGACATGAAAGTCTGAGGAACGCAGTGATGTGTTTTATTTTTTTTGTGAAGCCAACACTGTGGTCAGGGTTGCGAGTTAAATACAAGGACTGCTTTTGAAAATCCTGTTTTCATTTTGAATGGGTCCCTATGGAGAAATGAGGTGACTGCCGGCAGTTGGTGTCTGTTAAAGCCACCGTGTTAGTGTCTTGGCTTAGATTTCGCATTGTGAGTGTGTGAACAAGTGTGCCAACATTTGTGGCAAGTTTCATGTGTGTGCGTTGAAATTTGTGGCCACTGGGAACATTTTTCCAGAGATTTTTGATGGATTTTTTATCTCTCCTCTCACTCTAGCGATGACATCACCAGCTCTAGCCACGAACATTCCGCGCAACACACACTCATTATAAATTTAGAAACTGGCCAAAAACTTCATGAAACTTAAACTGTGATTGTCCAAAAACCATAGCAGCTGTCAAAATGCTGATCAGACCCAATAATGTCGAGGGCTGTGTGACCCGTTCAAACTTTGAATGACCTTTCTAGGTGAGAGTATGGCGAAGTTACGTGGCTTCAAAGTCAGGTGAGTTTTGTGACTTTTGAGACTTTTTGAGACCTCGCGGGTGGGATTTCCCATTATAAGCGACTGTTTTTTTTGCGATTTATTTCGCCATGGTAACGCGAATCGCTTAGAAAAGTCATAGCACACCATTCCCGGACAAGGCGCACGTTTTGATATATGATTCATTGGGGTTTTCTCAAAGCTGCGGGACTAGTTACGTGGCTAAATTTGGCGGAAGGAGAAGGAAGAATATGAAAAAAAAAATTTCCTGGGAGACAGTAATATATGCCTTCTCTGCTATGCAGAGAAGGCATATATTACAATAACAATAAAAAACATCAGGGGGCATGGGTGGCTGTATGTGACACAAATTAGAAAAAAAAAAAGTATGTTGATGTGTCTTCACCTAGCAACAAGAGAAAACAAAACAACAAATGACATGATGAATAATGACAATAGTGAGTGTATACATTTCAAGACAGTTTTCCAACCAAATCACCTGGGTTGAAGGCGTCTGCATGTAAGGTGGCCTCTCGGTGTTGTGACGGTGGTTGGCCACCTTCTCCTGCATGAACAGGGTCAGATAAAATTCCCTGCCATGGTCCACTCGGACTTGATCCCACAGCCCATTTTCCATAACGGCACGTCTGCAAAATAAAAATAAATAAATAAATACATAAATAAAAAACAGCAAAGGCATCAGCATAATGGAGGTTGAGGGCAATTGTGTCATCTGCAGTGTGGTGATCTAAGGTTTTGACTTGCTGGTGAGGTTATTTTTTCTGTAAATTCAATTATTTATTTATTTAATTAATTAATGTAATGTAACTCCATTTTGAAATACAGATTTTGAAAAATAAAAATGTTGAATATTTCCTGAATATGCTGAGAACATTTGTTATTCCCCTGGCACACGTCGTCTGTATTCCATTTAATCATATTAGATAATAGTTAAGGCAGGCCAGCTCTCATGTCCCATTCCTATGGCCAGATATCATGTGGGCAAATATTTACAGTTAGCTAATAGAGTTGCCTAGTGTGTACAAAGGACACAATTTGCATGCATATCAATTTTTTTACATGGTAAAATGGATGATATCAGCTTGAGATATTATTCAATTTACATTAATCCTTGCAATTAATCCCACAGTTAACAGCACGGCAAATCCTTATCATAGTGTCTTGCTGTTTGAATCTGCTTGTTAACATTGAATAATGTCCATACAGTCTATTTCGACCCCCTGGCTGCGCAACCATATCTGCAATTATGTATCTCAGGGACATTTTTTTTAACTTACCTGTAAACATCGCTGTAAATGGTGAGGTTGTTTTTCACCGGCATAGTGGCTTTCCCAACCACCTTACTCGAAAAGCCATCAATGGCCAGCACATGTGTAACCCCAAACATGACTAGCTTTTCATTCTGGTCTATGTGGACTTTGTGGCCCACATAGCCCGCATGGTATGGCACAGGGTTGAGGTTCCTTGCCCCCTAAAATATAGAATGAAAAGTACATTTTTAGCCTTAAGTACACAGTAATCCATACCACCATGGCCACCATTTGCCATGACTCAGTCGTCCTCTCTCTCTCTCTCTCTCTCTCTCTCTCTCTCCTCTCCCTCTCTCTCTCTCTCTCATTTCAGTTATGAAAGTCTTTCGGCTGGCGGGTCCTCACATTTCAAGTAGGCTAATTAATTTGCTACAAATAAGAGTACTTCTAAGCATGGACGAAATTTTGATTTTAGAGGTGGGGGGGGGGCACATGTATTTTCAATAAAACTCAAACTCTTTCAGTTTACTCTGTTTTCTAGCAGTTCTTCTAGTTTTCTATTGTTACTTTTAAGTTTACTGCTCCCTTTTTTGGTTTGACTGGTTGTAAAGCATGTAGCAAAATATTATCACCCAATTCTGTGTGTCACATTGTTAGTCAACTTCACTCCAACTCAGTAGTACCAATTTTACATTTATTTTGGAATATGGTAAACAGACCTCATTTTAATAGCATCACCCATGGGGCAGTCAACTGACCTGATTCACAGTGGGAGAATTGAATAAATGTCTCTTCAGTAGTGACATCATTTGATTTGAAATGAGGTAACAATTATATCTCTTTAATCCTCTTTTTGACAATGAAAAGTGAACAGGGTCAATTGCCCAAGACCACGAAAGGCAACAAATCAACTACAAAGTCCAAACACTTGTCTTCGATCATGCAAGATAATCTGCAGATTTTCTGTCCAGGCTCACCCTTCTTGTGTATTGACAACTGCAATTGTTAGTTCTGCTTCATGCAGTATGGAAACAGATCATTTAAACATCACTCAGGTGCAGCAAGACTGAAATATCACAGTGGAGAATTGATAAACCATACATAGCCATCATTATTAAGGACACTATCCTCTTAAATTTGACTTTTGACTGACTTTAGGCAGCATGCCTCTCAGGATGTCTGCAGCTTCTGTGCTTGATGTGTAGAGTGTTTTTTGATTTGAACATGGCTAACTGCACATCTAACATCCTCCTGTTAATCTCTGGATATTGGTCCACAATGGCATCACTTTTTCCGGTTACAAGCACATTCTCCAATTTCTGAAGAACTTCAAGGCTTGCTTGATGAAACCGCTCTCTGAATTGCACTTCTGCTGTGTCAAGCATCTGGAAGAACTCCCTTCTGAAGTAGTCAACAGAAGCTGCTGGGGCATGTGCTGGAGCTTCACCAGCTAGGCGTTTCAGTGGCCTGCGGATACGAGGCATTTCAATTGGGCTGATGTTTAGTGAGGTGACCAGCTCTGTTGCCCTGTCAAAGATCTGTTCGAATCTTCCCTCTGTTCTTTTCTCTTGCAGAGCTGTCTTCACATAATCTACTGCAGCCTGCATGCCTGCAACTGTGATGGTTTGCTTTTGCAATGATTTGTTGAGGCATTCCATTTCCTCAAGAACCTCCAAAGCAAGATGGAGTCCCAGCACTGTGTTTCCTCTCTGGAATCTGTCAAGGAGACCATTTGCCTTTGTAGCTGTTTCAGAGCCACCGGTTGACGCCATCTCCTCCAAACTGAGCAACACTGCCTCATACTGTTTGAGGACTGAATGGACTGCTGCGACTCGCACAGTCCACCGTGTAGGACACAGTGGTTTCAGTGTGGTAAATGACCCATGTTCAGATGTGGCAATGTTGCAGAATATGGTCTTGAACTTTCCTGAAAGTCCAAACAGATGCCCAACTTCATGGACCCACTGCAGTGCATCACGGACGACAGATGAGGCTGCACAAGTTGCCTGTGTTATCAAATTAACACAGTGAGGACCACAGTGTACGAATAGTGCCAGAGGTTGTGATTGTGTAAGATAGGCCTGAGCACCAGCATATTTTCCAGACATATTTGCTGCTCCATCATATGTCTGTCCCCGGAGCCCATCAAGAGACAAATTGAGACGAAGCAGCACATCTTTGGCTACATTTGCTAGGTTTTGTCCAGTTGTGAGTGACGCTTCATATAATCCAACAAATGCTTCCTGAGAAATGAGGTTGTGGTCAACATAGCGAAGACAGATTGATTCCTGTTCAGTCCCAGTAATGTCCTGTGTTCCATCAATAATGATGGAGTATTGCAAAGTTGGTTGTGCTCTGATTTCAGAGGCTATATCTCTGACAATGGAGTTTGCCATTATGCTCAACATCTCATTTTGGATTTTGGGGCTTGTGTAATCATGAGAACGCGAATTAAGCCACTCGAACAGCATGGAGTCATCTTCTGATCTCAACCTGACTAACTGAGCAAGATTTCCTTCCTCAGATTCATTTCCTCTGAGTGCTAGGCCTTGTCTGCGTAGGAATTGCACACAGCTCATGATCTTCATCAAGCATGCCCTTGCCTTTTGCTGTGATGCTGCCAATGCACTAGAAAGCTGGGAATCAATTGGATTTTCTTTTTGGCAATGTGTAGTAACTGCAAGCTTATGAGACCTGCTTTTTGTATGATCTGTAAATTTCTCCACAGCCTTTTTCCAATTTCTGAAACCAGCTGAGACAAATGCTGGATCAGTGTTTTTTTGCCAGTGAAGACTTTTCAAGTTGAAATGCTTTTACACAGTAAAAGCACAGGACTCCTTTTACACTATGGCTGTAATGAATCCAAGGGAATTCTTTAAACCATTTCTCTCGGAAATGTAGGGTTCTGTTTGCAAGTTTTTGAACTGCTATTTCCTTTGGATTGGGCTGATATGGCTCAGTTATCTGATCTGGCCCTGTTCTTCCATCTTGTGCTCCTTTACTGCCTGAGCATCCGCTGACCCCTGGCTGTTGCTGATCCGGCTAAGATAAACATAACAAAAGGTGGAATATCTATGAGCAATTTATAATTTAATGAATTACTAATTAATAATGACAAAAATATTGCCTAATAAACTAGTTTATGTCACTCCTTCCCTACAGTGAGTTCTTGACCCAGCTCATGTCACAATGCTTAATCTCATGACTAATGTTTATTCTTTCAACCTCACCTGTGAGCCTCCAGCCTCTCCTCCTCTACCTCCTCCAGCCTCTTCTCCTTCATCTCCTCCAGCTTCTCCTCCTCTACCTCCTCCATCTCCTCCAGCCTCTCTTGCTCTACCTCCTCCAGTATCTCCTTCTGCATCTCTATACTACATCTCTACTATCCATCACCTGACAAAAATATATATTGATGCATGGCATGAACAGTGTGACAATTTGCGGTGTAACAATAATCAATTTTGATGACACGGTTATAGAGAAAAAATCTTAGTTTCACAATTATCATGAGTATGGACATATAAAATCACATTTGTAATCTGAGGTTTTATTGTATTTTCCCCTAAATCTTTCATTGTTGGTGTTTTTTAAAAACAGCTGCTGCCTTTCAACACACATGAAAATAATGAATAAAAATAATCAAGTGTAGGCTATCTCTTCGGCATTAAATATAAGTTTAAAAAAAACTCTGCATTGTTGAGGTTCTACAGTAATACATTTTATTTATCAGCACTTCAGAACTCACAGACACTTTACAAGATTATTGAGAGCTTTGTAAATGATCAGGACGATCTTGCAGTGGATGCTGCTTTATTGGGAGGTGAAGTGAAGGTGTTGCAGGATTTGAGCAACTTACACTTTGACTTCTAAAGAAGTCTCTAATGTCCACCTTCCTTTTTTTAGACATCTGGCTGCGCCTATTTACCACACACACACACACACATACACACACACACCACACAGAGGCACGCCGCACACACACACGCGATTCACAACATAGATAGCACATGGACACGCACATGGACATAAATCAAACGTTAGTGTACAGTGACCCAGGCAGAACAAACGTCCAACATGATGTTCAACAACTTAGCCTACAAGCAGCGGCAGATTACCGGGAAACTCGAGTCGGGAACTCCTGTCTCCTGGGCAACTAAACTAGCAGACCGGTGTACAAATCCTGGCGGTTTACAACCTGATTGAGTGACGGGGGGACGGCCAATCACACAGAAACGGCAGAGCCAATCGAGGAGCGTGTGGGCGGTCTAAACAGGCTTCAGCTTTAGCGGCCGTTTTCCGCTTGGTCCTAGTGCCTGACGCGTCTCTGTTTAATATAGCGTAACATTGTTTTTGGACGGCAAAAACTGAAGGGGACAAAAATGGCATTTTGAAAAAGTGCAGAGGACATGTCCCCTGCGTCCCCCCCTAAAATTACGTCCATGCTTCTAAGTAACAAAACTGCAGTCTAAAAACTACTGCTACTCAGATACTGACAAAGCACTTTTGGGGCGCCATTTATAGCCTGCTTCTCAAACGTACAGACATAATTGGTCTGCATGTGTTGTAACTGTTTATTTTTTATATTTATTTGCAGTTGCTTTTTCAGGCCTGTGGAGGGCGCATTTCTTTTAATAATGTTTTTCTTGTATCACCTAAAAGTAACAGGAAGTGATGTACTGGATGTTTTTATATCCAACTCCATAGCAAGAGAAGTGAAAGTCTACTCGAGCTGTTAATTCATAGCCCTTAGCAGGCAATGTAAGTAAGAAAACTATGGAGGTAACCTTCTGGATCCGTAGGTATTGAGCCAGCTTAAAACGTTACATGTCAATTTATGTAACTTATTTTGTATTTTCTAGTAGTCAATAATCTCTGTCTACTTTCAGTTAAACAATATTTGGAAATAAGTTCGTAAAGAGTTTGGCTCGCGTTGAATTCTGGATTCTTGAATTCTTCCAGTCTAGGACATCATTTACCCTAGGTGAAACAGTAACGTTACACTTGATGAAACCAAAGAATGTCTCTAATGAAACATACCTGACTCCGTGCTCTATGATATGGCACATGAATGTTTCGGAGCACTTGGCCTACACGGCGCTCGGATGCAACGACTCCTCCGGCAGCAAGATACCCCGTCATCATCTTCCTGCCATAGGTAGGCCCAGTCTGGAGATGAAGGTAAACATGAACTGTTTTATTTATTTATTTATTTATTTATTTGGAAGATGTATCTGATAGCCTATACTTTTTAAACAATTATTATGCACATGTAATTTAGTCGCAATCCTGAAATATAAAATTACATAATATGATCTGAAATTAGAAATTAGAAACGTGCATAGCGCTCTGCGTGATGCATTCTTTTGCAGCTCATATGCCATTTTAGAGACAATATCATTGTGGTATATAACGCTAATGTGTTCATAAAAATTTACCTCTTGTATTGAGTTAAGCACAGCAGCTTCCAGCTCCGTGTCCGTCACATGCTGTCTTCTTAAACCATTTTCACGGCAAAATCGGCGAATTTTGGCAATGGATGCTCCTCTCTCAAAGCCATATCGGCTTCGTCTGTGGAGCCACTCTCTACAATATTTTTTATTTCCGCCAAGTATGGCATCAGGCTGGAATCCATCTCTTTGAGTTGACAGCAGTTGTTTGTGCGCGCGAAAAATTAAGAAGGCGCACTAGAGTGCCTTAAGCCGCTCTGACCCGCTGACGGGTTTGACGTCAGACCTGGGACACGCCCACTGACATATGTTGCCAGAAAAAAAATCATTTCAAAAATAATTTAGCCTTTTCCACTGCCATGTAGCACCCTATAATGTAATAATTTACTGAAAATGTAATAGAATATTTTATTATATTATTGGTCAAGTTATTACATTATTGGGTTTTATTACATTTTCAATTGAGTTAAGTGCAAATTTTATTAAATTTTCAGGCGTTATTACATTTTCAGTAAATTATTACATTATTGGGTGCTACACTTGCGATCACAGAAACCCAAACTACCACTGCTCTGCCCTCCTCCCACACTGTTTAATTGTAAATACATCAGTGTCAAATCAATCATAACATCACTCACAGACTTTATCCTGAGCAACAGGAGTGTAGGCTATGGCATAGGCCTAGCCTATATGTTCAGCTGCACCTTAACCTGTGTGGACTGTCCTGTCTACACTCAGTCTGTCTGTATGTCTGTCTGTTAATAGCCTAACTTGATTGTTTATTTTTTTGACCAGGAGTCTGTGAACTAAAGACATGACATCAATCCTATATCTGATGTGGTTGCCAAAAATACAGGCAACTTCACCGAGGCAAAGTTCATAATGGCAACAATTATCCAGGTAACCAATTGTTGTAATAGACATTAGTTTATAATCGATTTTACATGAAAACCTTCACTCAACTTGCTCTCTGTAGCTTCACAACTTTTCATTTTCATCCTGCCAAGTACCATCTGCAGTAAATTGTTGTTACATTCCACCAATAGCCCAGATTAACCTGTGCTGTTTGTGCAACAGTAGTCCACGGCCAGTCTGCAGAGGATGGAAGGAGAGAGTGTGATCTGAGGACAGAGCGTTGGGCTTCAGACTCAAGTCGGATTCAACAGTGGCTGGTGGGATCCGACCACGGCGTGGGAGCGACAGAGACTACAAATAAACACTGACTGAGTTCAGAGGGACAGGGGGGTTGTGCTCAAACAGACAAAATTTTGAGCGGCAGCTATATTTTATTTTGCTGGCCAAATTGTCTTTATTTTATTTTATTCTATTTATCTTAATTTGTTTCGGTTTTAAGTTTGACGTTCCAAATATGAAGAAACAAATGTGAACTTGTTAAATTTGTGAATGTGTGTGTGAAGTCATTTCTTTACAGCCAAAGATAGTTATTGAGAGTCAGTTACAGTAATACATACATTTTAGCTAATCTTTACCTCTAACCAGGGCACCTGTGTGGTGACCCCAGGACATTTGGAATCATTCTTCCTTATGAAAGATAATGGGAATGTTGAATCCGTTCATAAAAGACTACACTGACATTAGCTTTATATCTGTGTTTGTGTATGTCCAAATTGGCCACATGGACACTGTAATTTGTGCTGCTTTTGGCTATGCTGCTGGAAATAAATTTATGATTATGAACTTGAATTGTACCTGTCTCTTTATTTTATCCACACACAATATTAGGATGCTATAGTGGTCAAGCAAATTGTTTTTTACTATGATATTGCCATATTTCTATCACATTTGAACCCTGCTGTTGTGTTCGTTTCGGCTAACACTCATGGTGTTCCCGGTCACTTTTGACCGGGATCATTTTCTTCCTTTATAAATCCACAATAATACATATATTATCACCAAATGTTGTATTAGATCATTTTATCAACTTCAGCTCTTGTAAGCATTGCAAGTTTTGAAGTTGTATTTGCTGTGTATTTCCTGCAGGCCTCATTTACCTCAGCTCACTCGTTTTTTAGGGAAAAAAACATTACATACATATTATTTTGACTATAACAAATACTAAGATGAAACCTATTGTACTATTTATCACAGAGTACTTCACTGAAATGTTTACCAAAATCACTTTTTTGAAATCAGTTAAATTTTCTAAACTGTGGCACAAAATAACAACTTTTGTGTTCCCTGTCAAAATTGACCACTACGATTTATTTATTGAAAACAAAAGCCCAAATGTACACAGGGAAAACTTCACTATACTACAAAAGTAATGCTTGAACCATAAACTGTATGAACACATACAATTTTCTATTGTAGCTCTGAAAAGACATGTCATCCCAATGTTCCTGGCCTCTCTCCTCCTGATCACTGTCATGGTCAAATATGAGGTCCATAGCTTCACCTGCAGTATATCTCTTGGCCATTGTGCTGCCACAGACTGAACTTTGAGCAAGGCCTCAGAAAAGTTTTATATCAGGTTTTATAGCTTTTATACCACAGCTCTGAGAAAGTTGTATGATTGAAACAATGTTGCCGTTTTGTTTTTCAACAGGTGTGGTTCCCATGGGGTAAAAACTATGTTGTCAACAGGTTCCCGTGGGGGTTGCCATGGAAGCCAAAAAGGGGCATAAGATGTGTGTGTGTGTCTGTGTCTGTGTGCACGCGCATGTGTGTGAGGGTGTGAAGGTGTCTCTGCTCAAAGACACTTGGATGCTGAGGTGTGAGAAAGGAGAGTAGATATGTGCTTTAACTCTGTTTTATATACTGTAGTCTTTCCCATTCATTTCCAATGACCGGTCATTTTTGACCGGGAACACCATGGGTGTATACAAGTTCCATAAAACACAGAAATTTTTACAAAACTATTTCAGATTTATTTTATGTGTTCAAATGCCAAGTGTGAACAAAGCCATGGAAGTTCATGACAAACGGATGAAATTTACTACACTTTTTTATAGAGGAAACTTGTAAATCGGTCAGATTTGACCGGAACACAACAGAAGGGTTAAGTAAATACATGTTAATTTCGACTGTGGATAGAGAGATATTTATACTAATTGAATGATCCGACCTAAATAAAGGTCATATAGAAGCTGTAGAGAAGCTGCGCTGAGCATCTTTAATGCATCGTCCAAACATCGTCTGGAGGGCATTTTTTTTACCAAATGCCGATGTCTCGGCGACGTCTTCCCAGTGAGCAAACACTCTCCATAAGTACGCCTTGCCGATGCAACTTCATCGTGCCGACGTCGGCCAGACGTATGCGTGCTGTCTCGGACAGCACTGTGAGCTGCCTGCCCTAATTGATTTGAATTGGATTGTTTGTACAGAAGTAAAACGAAATTAAAAATCACCTTCCTTCCGTGCATTCGTATTAAAATAAAAAGCTATAAATACTAAAAACCATAAAAAGACACATGCCACATGCCACACAACACTCATACCACATTCAACACATTCACATTCTTCAGTTAGGCTATTGCACTGTTCACCCTAATTGCTCAGTCCATGCCCCTTGTGAGTGACTATTTATTGACTGTTCAGTGGCTCTGGCTGGCGTAAAACTGTGAATAAGTCACAGAAAAGGAAAACACGACATGATATGCAGCTTATGTAATTTACCAATTCTTAATTAAATCTAATGCTAAGTGAAATTTTTGTGTGATGAGGAGACAATGATATGAAATAGCCTACACAATACAATTAAAAAGCAACCAAATATTCTGAAGAACATAAAACGTTATGGCGGAAACTGTCAATTTTCTAGAGAACTGGGCCAGTTAAAATAAGCCAATAATAGCCTGTAAAACATCTGGACAAAGACGAGGTTGCGATGTTGGGTTGAAGCACCGTCTTATTTTTTTTATTCAAAAACAGGAGAGGAGATTATAAAGTAAAAAGAACACGCCAACCTGTCCTAATAGGCTACAGTGACTTTAGTGTGCTTCTGCCCCGTGGCAGCAACAATGAATCCGCGTCAGTTGCATCACTGAAACGCTGCAACGGAGACGCTGCGCTGCGCCCAGTGGATGCTCTTATTCATAACAATGTGGCGGATCATCTCTGTTGATCGCGGTTCTGAGGGATCCGGTGGAGAGGTGTCTTGATAGAACACGGCCGCTGAATCGACCCTATGACAGTACCATGCTTCGTGTTATTCCCCTCTTTCTCTCTGCCTTTCCATCTCTCCAGCTGTCCTTCCAAAATAATAATAACAACTAATAATAATAATAATAATAATAATATTAACAACAACAACAACAACAACAACAACAACAATAATAATAATAATACGTTAATTGGTCTGGGTCAAAATGGATCGGCCGGGGACTGAAATGGGTGGACAGAAGCCCACCTGGGCCCAATAGTAGCGCCGCTGCTGAAAAGTACCCATTTGCAGTAGTGGGTGGAGCTCAGGTTTTCTTGGCGGGACGGAAACGTCACTGAGCGCGAACTTAGGACATAGCACATTTTACCCGGGCGCTGCCATCCTCATCTTTCCCTTCTGAAAAAAGGCAGATTGATAGAAATGGACGCAAGACCACCGACAACATTTCAAGGATTTTTAAGGTAGGGTACGCTACTTATAATGTAGCTATTATTGTCATTAGCCCACAGTTGCTGTAATTATGTTTCGCATGATAGTTTTTGCTACATTTAATCAACAGGCCTTTTCATGTTTTTTTGAAGGTCGAGTATTGTAAAATTTAATAGTTTTAATCAACTAATCAGATTTTAATGATTGTGGCGGTCAGACTTTCCACCGGGGAGAGAGGAGGAGGAAGGAGGTGGGGGGTTGCGGCAAGTGCACCTTATGCGACCATGAGCCTGCGGTTTGTGGCAACAAGAATTTATAGGCCTACATGGCGCGCGGCCACAAATATCTGTCCATGCCGTGTCTGTTTGTGCTGGTAAGAATTTATGTAATAAATTAACATATGGGAAACACTGATCCCCTAATAGGCCTGACCCGGCCCATTATCGGATCAGGCCCCAGGCTACCCATGGGCTCAGGTCTACTCAGGCTCAGACCTCTACTTGGGGCTATATGAAATGTACAGTTTTCACTAATTATGGTGAATTGGTACCATTTTTGAAAAAGCGGCTTCGTCACGCTCTTCATATGCCATTCATCAATGTGCATGTGGAGTTTCAGGTGGATTGACCGCATTACTGAGGAGATACAGGCATAGTGACAGACAGACATTTCTTCCTTTATATGTAGGATATGTAGGATGTAGGATATGCTTTAGATTTATAGGCCTAGTGCTCTTCAAGACACAATTTTGAAGCCATTAGCCCTTTTGCCCATATTTCTTAGGCTATACCATGTTGTTCAATATGGAAGACTCATTTGTTGATTTTTTTTTTTTTTTCTTTTTTGAGTTTTCTAGCCTATCTTGGTTTAATTTATTTATAAATTGTGATAACTTTTAGGGGTGGGATCTCATATAAACCCCATGGGCTTTATTCCCTTCTTGCACCATTTACCATGATGAGTGCTTCATAAAAAATTAAACCTGAACCTGCCTGGCAAATCTAATATTATTGGGACAGTGACTTTCTTTTATTAGTGAGGAAAAAAGAAAATATGGAAGTTTTTGACTCTGTTAGTTATTGCATGACTGTGTATAAAGCTTTTTTTGTAATCTTTGTTTTCCTTTCATCTTTCAGCTCATCCCTTCAACTATATTCCTCATAAAGGAAAGTGGGGATGTCATTTTGCCAAGCCCCAGCGGCTTTTTTGATGACTTTGACATGGATCGCTGTGAGGTCTGTGGGGACGAGGAAAGAAAACCCCTCATGGTAGGTTCCAAAGCTAATGATAATTGGCATTGATAAATCCTTTTGTTATTATCGTGAATTGAATGTTTATTGGTTCTGTATTTCTTAGCATGATGAGAAATGTTTCCGTATAAGTCAAGATAACGTTCTTATTTGCTTTGCCCACATCTACATGATAAATTCAATGGGCCTATACTGTCTGGAACGATGACACAATATTCACATATAGGAAGCTTGAAGAAGAGAATTTTTTATTCATTTATTTATTTATTTATGTTTTTGTTAGCTTGGTCATCAATAGAGATTGATGGTGATCCCATTTTTAAAAAGTAACTACAAATTATCATTTTTTTCAGCTGCTCCTGCAAGTCTCCCGCAAAGATTTTCATTTTCCTCCAGGCCATCGTCCTCCCTTGGACATGCACCCCCCCCCCCCCCCCCCCCCCCCCCCGCTCCACCACGCACAGAAAAGGTGTACACAAGGTAAGAAACTAAAGTATTGTATTTATCATTGTATACCAACAGAAAAGAAAAAAGACATGCTGATAAAAAGAATTGTATGAAAATCATAAAAAAAAGTGCTTATTATTGACAATCCTTGTCTCCCCCCATCTGTCTTTGCCCTAAAAGGAACATCTTACTCGGGAGGGCGGAGAGAGGCAATTTAGTTCTGGATGGTTCCTCCCTCATCCTCCAATTCAGTGAGGCGGAGACCAACATTGAGGCTGTGGCGAGGCTGGCCAAAAGAGAGATGAGGTCAGAGGCAGACCTTGTCCTCTGTGATGGCCATGGCAATAGGCTGGTGGACTCGAATGGGACAAGAGGTATGTGGTGTAGTGATTTACACTTGGCAGGATTCCTTTAACCTTCCTTTAACACCCCCCCCCCCCCCCCCAAAGATGTAGTAAGTAACAAAAACCGCCTAAGGACTGATTGTCTTTCTCCAAACAAATATCAACAATTGCGTCTCTTCTGTAGGTCTGGCATTCTGGAAGCAGAATGCCCGTAAAATTGTTGCTCTCCCTGAGCAAGACGTGGAGGAGCTGCAGAGGAGGAAGAAGAGGAGGAGTGGGTAAGAAGCGTTTCATTTATCCAAAACATTAACTAAGGTAGTCTAAATACAGCAGTAAACATCTGCCTGATTGAGTGGGGAGTGTCATGACGTTACATGTTGTAATGTCATGGAATGTACACATAATATATTTGACTTTGAATTGGACTTTTCACAAAAACAGTAGAAATGGGGAGTGCATGGTATATTTAAGACAAAGCTATCACGTTTTGGGTGTTTTATTTGTTTTGGTTACAGTGTTTGCGAGTTCTAATTCGAAAATATCAGGTATCCTATCTCATTACTCAATTTATTTCGAATCTCACCTTCCTCCACCAGTGTCACAGAATGAAACCGTCTCCAGTGTGGAGGAGCTGGTCCTCGCAGCAGAGGAGCTGCCGGCCATAACTAAGGCCATCAAGGACCTGGGCCAGTTTGCCATGGCGAACAGGATACATACATTGGCCTTGACAGATCAGGAGGTGGCAGCTGTCAAGGCCACATACAAGTGTGTAATTTGTCGAGGTGTGTATGACAAACCTTAAGTATCTTAATTTCATTTAATTATCAAAGTCTGTTGTTGTGCACTGTTCACTGAGCAGCTCGCTTGTCAGCTCCTGATTTAAAAAAAACAAAAACAAAAAACCAACACTGACAACTGAAGTGCCTGTTGTACTTAATGTATCTTCAAACTTTACTGGAGACTGATTGCTACTAGGTTGCTATCCAGCATTTTTCCCCCAATACACCAGTAGGAAATACTCTTTGAATCAAGCACTGAAGACAGTTGGAATTTGATGCAGAAGAGTTTTATTCACTTAGTTGTCCATAAAGTCAAAGTCGTACAAACACAAACAGGGCACAGGCTGTCACACAACACAACATGCCTATGCCATGCCTTATACAGCCAGATTATCAATTGTTGGACTGTGATGTTACTATTTTTTCCCCTTCACACTTGAGGCACCATGGAAATTTTCTTTTTCTGAGCTTTGCTACTATCTTCACTCAAATCACACTAAGCACTTTTCTCTGCTGTGTACTTTGGCTGAATGTGATCCATGGGGCTTTGTTGCCGTTTTAGAGCTTACAAGAAGCAACAGAAAATGTAGAGACCAAACATTAAGACGTACTACTAATACAGTATTTAGAAGAAAAGTTTAAAAAAAAAAAATGATACAAAAAGAAAAGATTAGGCCTGTATATTAAGTAGCTAATATTTTGTATACACTTCAGTTTTAAGGACAAACAGGCATAATAGGGCCATTATACACAAAAAGATGCACTGCAAAACCTATTTAGATAACTATATGATTTATTAGGGATAGGTGAAATTTTCACATTTTGACCAATCCATGCATTAATTTGTGTATATGCTATGAAATATGTAATAGTTTAATATTAGCTTTTTTTTTTATAATTATTGCTATTTATCTTAATTTTTTCTATTTATAACGCAATTGTATAAGCAACTAGTGGACATTCCACTACATTTGCCTTTTGACTTTAGTACATTAGGCCTATCTGAAAAAAAAAAAAATCTTGTATACTGTAATCCAATTGATACAAGTGAACACTGACATGAAGATACCGATCAACAAAGTTGTTCTGATTTTCAATTTTCATTATTCTTGCAGAGCCAATGCAGCATCCTGTTGCCAGCAGCTGCTGCCACAGCCTCATTGGCTGCAGGGTCTGTGTGGCAGAGTGGGTGGCCCACGAACAGAGCTGCCTAGGAGGACCATGAGTTCCTGACCAAGAATTTTGACATAACAGGGATGGATGAAATTGTATCTGTATTCAGGGACACAATTCGCGATTAGTTTTTTTTTCTCTTCTGTTTGTTCGTAACTGTTATTCTGATTTTTTTTCCCCGTTTTTTTCCTGTTCTTTATGTTAGTTTAACATAGGGTTGTTATTGTTATTGTTTTTGCCCATGTTAGAGTTCTGTGTTGTGTTTATAATTAAAAATGACCATCTGATCTTGTGTTCCCTGAGTACTCCTTTTTTGAAATCTGCTGTGTGTTTAGATTCTTCAAATTGTTAATCACATAGCTACCACGGTTACAGGTATAGAGCGACATTAACCTGCTGTTCTACTTCCATTCAACTGTTTGACAGTCTTAAAATTACTTAAATGGGTCTGACATGTTAACTCTTTACTGAATGTTAGGGTGTGTTTACGGTAACTGTAATCTCCAGCGATCCTGACAGGGGTCCAACAGTGAGGAGGACCACCACCACATTGTCTTTCCAGGGTGCTCAGGAAGAACAATCTAGACACTGCTAAAGACCACTCTTGTATTGAGAGCCTGCTGGCATACTGTATCATATGGAACCTGCACTGAGGCCAACAGGAGGAGGCTCCATCCATCTATCTATCTATCAAACAAATAATAATAATAATAATAATAATAATTAATATTCCTTATTAATTAAAGATTCCTCATTGTTTATTCTTGTTGGTAGACACATTTTGTTGAATTAAATCAACATGGCTTTTCCTCTCCTCGTGGTCACAATCAGCACAGACAGTAGACTGACAACAGGTAACACAGGCGTTGTAGACACTCGGGG